>CM058234.1:100416187-100623687 GCA_030180135.1 Orychophragmus violaceus
GGCATTCAACCGCTTTAACTGATAAAGGAGAGGTATTATCGCTCATCTATTCTCAAAGTTTCTAACTTTCCTTCTTATTCTCACCATGTGCTAGATACTCATTTGGTGTTGTGATTTGTAGGTGTATGGTTGGGGAAGAGGAGAACACGGAAGACTCGGGTTTGGTGATAATGACAAGAGCAGCAAAATGGTTCCACAGAAAGTTAATCTTCTAGCTGATGAAGATATCATTCAGGTATACTAAAGCTATAAACTTCTTTTTTTTTTTGAATGACTAGTAGTTTATGGGCTTGTAGGCCCGTACATCCGTAGGGCGAGACCCAAACCATGTTAAATTCACGATCCCTCCCAACAGGAATCGAACCCATGTTAAAGCTATAAACTTTAATGATCTTGAAATCTCCAAAAGATGATATCATTCAGGTTGTAAAGCTTTAAACTTTAATGATCAAATAGGTTTCTTGCGGGGGAACACATTCAGTTGCTTTGACAAGAGATGGTAGAATCTTCTCGGTTAGTCCCTTGTAAACCAAGCAAACCCACTTTTAGATTCATTCTTCTGATTGTGGTTCTGTTTGTGATCATCAGTTTGGTAGAGGAGATCATGGAAGACTTGGTTATGGAAGGAAAGTAACAACGGGACAGCCGTTGGAATTGCCTATAAAGATTAGTCCACCTGAAGGAAGCTTTAATCACGCGGACGAAGAAGAAGAAGGAAAATGGTTAGCTAAATCGATTGCTTGCGGTGGGCGACACACTCTTGCCATTGTAGAATGGAAGGCCGATGATATTTGATCGTTAATCTCTCCGGTCACAGAAAGATTTATGATTCATAGGAAGAAAAGTTAAAAGGAAATTATATATTTATAAAAAAAAAAAACAGGGGAGAAGAAAACATGTTTATCATTTCATATCACTTTTCCCTTTAAATAATCTTTATATTAAATTAGCTCTAATTTCTAAAAAAATAAAATAAATAAATAAATAATTTGGATCAACCCATTTGTTAATTTTTAAGTTTTTAACAATATTTTTTCTTAAATTCTTTTTAATCAACAAACAAGGGAACTATGACTGTTTTAGACACAACAAGATTAAACATTTATCTCGATCTCTAAATTTTTTGGAGCTAATATTCAAATAATTTATAACCTTCGAATTGTTAAAAAACAAATTATTAATAGATACACTAAAATATTTAAAGCTCTTTAAATTTCAAGACCTGAAAAAAGAATAAAGAAGGAGAGAGTCTAGCACAAGATCTTGCAAACATTATTATACTCACCATTAATTAATCTTTATTTTTTTCTTCCTTGCTTTGGTAAGAGTATCATACAAATATATTTATACAATCTGTTTAATATATTTTTCCTTAACTACTTTGAAACACAAATGAGAAAGAAGCATTTGGATTTTGTTGCTTGCATTTCCCTTTTTCTCATCATCCATGAAAATAATCCATTTCTTCCTCTTTTCTTCTTCTTCTTCTTATCTTCATCTTGATTTTCTGTTGTCATGATCATATTTTTCTTCTCTTCTTCTAACTTCACATCCTTCACAACCACAAAACACACCCATTAATATAAGCAAGTGGGTTGTAATCACTTGTAAAATTTATATTATTTAGAAAAGAAAAAAAAAAGTTTGATTGAATGGGGGTTCAACCACTCAAACATATTTAGTCACCATAGAATACACATTTATCATAACAAAGGGATCCAATGAAAGATTTTTTTCCATGAAAATACTTGTAACATTAAAGTTGGTTTGATAATATTGTACGACAATTTTTGCTTTTTTTCATAATATCATGAAAGAATCTAAATATTAACAAGGATACAATATTATGTCAATATTATAACCAAGAAAGAACATTCTATCTATAGAAACAAACAAAATGTGTAGTCTTATCATTGTCTCTTCTAATACTTGAAAAGTAATTATACACTGTAATGGATGTTTTCTATTGTGTGAAAGAATCTGAATTAATTTGTTGCACAAACTAATCGGTGCAATTATTACATACGGGCCTTTTACATTATGATAATCTGTTATGAATTACTAAATATTTAACTATGTAACAAAAGCAATTGATAAAAGTAAAATTACATGCATTTTTAACCCATTTTTATTATATATTTTAAATTAATATTGAGTGCAAAAGTCAATTAATGAAAGAAAAATGTAAAATCAAGAATTAGAGCAAAATTTGTATACATACCTCTTGTTGAGCTTTCAACTCAATTGCAAACTCGACCGGCGAGTCATCAGCTTTTTTCACTTGTGTTTTCGTTGGTCTCTCCATCATCGGCAGCGTCTTCCCCAGGTTAACATTTACCGGTGCACTTTGCACACTCACATCTCTTTTCAACCCCACAACTTTCTTTTCTGCTCAAAAACACCCCAAACTCTTGTTAAAAACAAAACCGCCTGCATGCATAAGATCATTTAACAAAGATGATAATGATGAATGACCTTGAATAAGAATAGGATCGGTAGATACAGGATCCTCTTGAATGGTTCTAACGTTAGGATTAGTCGTTCTTGGAATATTGAGATTGTGAGTAGATTTGTTGGATATGTCTCTGAAAGATCTTGAAATTAGGGTTTTCGAAGACAAACACTCCATAGGAACTTCACCAGATAAAGGATTACATATGTACTTCCCTGCTTCGTTCCATTTCGAGTTTAACTCGATACCTTCTGGTTTTAACCAGTCCCCAGTCTTCTTGTACACTGTTTTTGCTTTCAATGCTATAAGGAAAAAAAAAAAGACAGAACAAACAAACAAGTCATTATGCGTCTTATTCGGTTCGATTTTCGATTTTTTCGGTTTGAAATTATTTCGGTTTGGTTTGGTTTTTGATTTTTTTTTCGGTTACTGATTTGTTACTGAAGTTAACCAAAAGTTTCGGATAAAAATAGGTGTGTTTCGATTATTTCGGTTACTTTGGTTAATTTTAGATATATTTGGTTACTCGAGTCGACTTGGTTCGGTTCATTAATTTTAATGTATTTTGATTAAAAATCGATTTATTTTGGTTTATTAAAAAAGATTCGGTTAATCGATCGGTTCATCAAACCGGATCGAATCAAAAACTGAAAATAATCTTCAAACTGACCAAAATAACCGAACCGATAAATTTGGTTCGGTTAAAAGTCACACGGCTAGTTTAAACCTCAAAAGTTGAGAATCATGAAAAAAAGCTTACCCTTGAGTGCACTAGTGAAAGGATAATTTGATGGGTCAATATCCTCTGTCAAAAACTTGAAAAAATCAAAACTTTTTTTTTTGGTGAAAAATTCAAAACATTCATCTAGGAAAACGTTATAATATTTCATAAACACATATATACACACATATATATATATATATATATAATTAGAAAGATGGGTAATATTGGATGCAGTACTAGAGATGGTGAAGGTTGTTCTAGAAGACTTGTGATCTTCTCTTGAGCTTTGAATATAGGAGGTAGAAAACCTTATAGAACTCGGGTTTTCGCGACTGAAATGACCTTTTCGACTCCATTCTCGTAGGTTAAACTCAAGCTCTTCACCACGCAAAGCCATTGAAAACGAACAATTTTTTATCAAGCTGAGGAGAAGATCTACTTGGAAGTTTTAAAAGAACAATGTCCATGTATACAATTTATATTCAAATATGGATAATAGTATATGTTGAATTATAATTGGACGACTGACATATATTGAAAACTTATTTACATACAAGTTTCTTTCTTTCTTTTTCTGTCTTTTTGTTTTTGGCTGTAATCCATATATAGGAAGCAAATTCGTTAGGCATGTTCCACTTTTTTTTCTTTTTAGTTTATTTCATGTCTTAATTTGTATAGTGACAATTTTATAAATTAATGGAATTTATTAGTAAGAAAAGTGATTGATTTAACATGTCTGGCTATTTCTTTTTGTATATCACTCACTGGACCAGATTTCATAATGTTAATAATAAAAATATAGAACCCGATTGGTGAACAAAAACGAAATGATAATATTAACGGTAAACGAAAACGATAAACATAAACGATAAGTGGAAGCGGTAAACAATTAAAAATAGTACAAAAAAATAAAAATAAGCGATTGGAAAAAACGATATAAAAAAATTAAGGAAAAAAATAATAATATTTTTGCTATCACTTCTATTACTGATTGTGAAAATAGTAAATTTTTTATCGCAGCGGTAAAGTTATCAATGGAATCCATAATAAGAACATAAAACTCGGTTCTGTGCACTGAATCATATGATCGAACCGGGTTCTAGTCATTTTAAGCGAGACCCACAAATTAGAGAGCTCATGCTTATGGTGGGCCAAAGAAGTGCATGGACTCCATTTAGTCGTTTATTTAGTTTTAGCCCAACATCAACACCTAACACTTGATGCTTTTCACATCGAATGAGCTAGATACAATTGAATCATGCATAATAGAATGATCCAACTCCAATCCATGAAATTCGTTTCTTACATCGCTTATGGGTAATGGATTTCACTGACAAGCTGATTATGTAAGTCCAATATGGGTTCACCAATAAGGTTTTATATAAGCCTAAGTTAGAGTTTTATTTAGGGGTCAACAATGAATTTAATATACTAGTATATTGGATGCGAATGGGCATGGGCGTTCGGGTACCCGTTCGGGTTCGGTTAGGGTTTTTCGGGTTTTCGAGTTTTCGGGTCTAGACATATAAGACCCATTCGGATATTTTATAATTTCAGTTCGGGTTCGGTTCGGTTCAATTCGGGTTTGGTTCGGGTTCGGGTACCCAGAAAATCACAAAATAAAAATAAAATTTGGTTAATTTGAACAAAAAATGTTAAATTTAGACAAATATAGCTGAAGTTTCGTATATTTCGTTTATTTTGAATATTTTAGCTATTTTGATCTAAAACTAACCAATTTATTTGTGTTTGTAATTATAATTTGTACAATTTTGTTATATTAAGTTTAAATATAACTAATATTTTGAATATATAATTGTTGTTCAGATATTTCGGGTATCCATTCGGTTCTCGGTTCGGGTCGGGTTCGGTTCCGATTTTCGGGTATATAGGTTTACGATCCATTCGAATATTTCGCCGGTTCGGATTCGAGTTCAGTTCCTCTTTTTCGGTTCGGGTTTGGTTCCGGGTTTTCTGCCCATGCTTAGATGCGGATATTGTATGTGAATGATCTTTATTAGATTACTAGTTCCAAGATATTTTTTTTTTGATAAGTATGTTAATATCATTTGAAAAATGAAAAAGGTTTGACCCTATTACAATGCTTCCTTGCCAAAAAAGAATAAAAAACAAGGAGAACATACAAAAAGCTACAAAAGCAGAAAACTATCTAAGCCATAGAGACATTAGCTTTGAGAAGCGCTTGCGACCTGACCTTGCGGTGATAACATTTCGAACCTCACGGTCGATGATCTTGCTCAATGAAGTTCCGGGGATGACAAGGGTGTTGTGCAACATGTTGTTCCTCTGCCTCCAGATGTTGTATATAAAGCTCTGTGTAACAATTTTCCTTAAGAGCGATGGCGCTGAGTGGCTGTCGAACCGCATCCAAGATAAAAGTTCCTGCCACGAGCTGATGATTACATGGTTCGGAGTTAAACGTGCAACAAGCTCGAACCAAACCAGACGACTATATGAACAACACAAGAACAAATGGTCCCTTGATTCTTCCTGTTGCAGACATAATGAACATGTTGTGTCGATGTTCATGCCCCATGAAGCCAGCCTCACTTTCGTTGGTAACCGATTATAGTTAGCAACCCAAAAGTTAAACGCATGCTTGGGAATACAACCTTTGAACCAAACCAAACTAGCCCAGTATTTTACCTCATCTCTTGGCCTAAGAGTCTGCCATGTTAACGAGGAGGAGAAGTTGTTCAGCTTTACCTGACCTACTTGCCAGTAGGTAGTGTCTGTCGCGGGAGTGGTGGATGGCAATGAGATTGTTGTAAGGTGAGTGTGCAAAACCACCTCTCTCTCTGATCTCGGAGCCGCTAAGGTCCAGTCAGTATCAGAACACGCTTCAGCCACTGTTGCAGAGATTGGAAGTCTGAGGTTTCGGGGCCCATTTTCTCCAATGAAGCTCAGTAGCCTTCCCAGAGGCGTCCAAAAGTCAAACCAGAATCTTGTGGTTTCCCCGTTTCCTACATCAACACGCAGAAAATTGCCTGCTAAGGGTCTTAAGTTCAAAATTGCTCTCCATGTCTAAGAATCAGAGGCTCTATCTTTCACAACCCACAGAGAGCTACTATGGAGGTGATGATGTCTATGCCACTGCGCCCATAGAGACCTGTTGTCAGACTGCAGTAACCAAATAAATCTCAAGCATAATGTCTTATTCCAGTCAGTAAAGCTTCGCAGGCATAGCCCCCCTTCTTGTTTAGGCAGACAAACTGTTTTCCAAGCCACCTTGGTACTACTTTTCCCGCTGTCTATGTCCCCGGACCAGAGAAAACGCGAGCACAAGGACTCGATCTTTTTTATACAGCCTTTTGGGAGTATAAACGTAGAGATCCAGAATGTAACCGTTCCGTTTATAACCGTGGAGATCAGCAAAGCTCGTCCCGCAAAAGAGAGAGTCTTAACCGCCCAGAACCTGAATCTCTTCCTCAAATGCTCCAGTAGGGGCTCATACTCAGTTATCCTTAGCTTGCGATGCATCAGAGGCAAACCCAAGTATCTAATGGGGAGAGTACCAATGGTGAAGCCATACCTGGAGATTGTATTGGCTTCAGTTTGGTTCACTCCCGCCAGATATAGTTGAGACTTTCCTTTATTTACTTCCAGCCCCGACCAAGATGCAAAGTCATCCAAAGCTTCCGTGATCCCATGGAGTGAAAAGGATCCTCCATCGAAGAAGATCATAACGTCGTCAGCGAACATCAGGTGAGAGATCTCAAGAGCCTCAGTATTTGGATGATAGAGTACCATACCCGCGTTAAAGCGAGAGCGGATCAGAGCTGAGAAAACCTCCATAGTCAAGACAAAGAGATAGGGTGACATCGGGTCTCCCTGTCTTAACCCTTGAGAGTTCCTGAAAAAGCCCTCTGCAGAACCGTTTACCAAGACCGAGAAGGTAGGAGAAGTTAAGCATTCCTTAATCCAGTCAATGAAGATGATGGGCAAATCCAGAGCTTTAAGGACCGAGATTATAAAATCCCACTTAATCGAATCAAAAGCCTTTTTTAGATCAACCTTAAGCATGCCTCTAGGAGAGATATTCTGCCTGTTATAGCCTTGCACAATCTCTGTCGCCAAAAGGACATTTTCAGATAAGAGTCTTCCCGGTATGAAAGCTGATTGCGAAGTTGAGATAACCTGATCTAACAGTCCTTTGAGCCTTCCAGCAATGAGCTTAGCAATCACTTTGTAAACTGTATTTAGGCATGAAATCGGCCGGAAGTCAGACATTAATGAGGCGTTGGGGATCTTTGGGAGAAGAACCAGAGTTGTCGCGTTGAATTGCTTCAGTAGCTTACCTGAGGCAAAGAACTCATGCACTGCATCTATTACTTCAGCACCAATGATTGGCCAACACGCTATGAAAAATTCGGATGTGAAGCCGTCGGGACCACTAGCTTTGTTTCTTGGAAGGCTAAAGAAACCATCCTTGATTTCCTCATTTGTGAAAGTCTTTGCGATGGTTTGCTTCTGCTCAGGGGACATTCTAAACGGCAGCAGAAGATCCATATCTGACTGAATCAGCATCGAAGAAGTCTGTTCCGGGCCTAACAACCGCGAGAAGTAACTAATACAATGATCCGCAATGCCTCGCTGAGATTCAATCCGATCCCCTCCTTCAGTTGTAATAAAGTGGATTTGATTCTGAGATTTCCTTGAGTCAGTAATCCGATGGAAGTAAGGCGTGCTGATGTCGCCAAACTTGAACCATTGCACTCTAGATTTTTGGCAGAAAAACTGCTCTTCTGCTCTAACCAATTTATTCCACTTGAGCTCTGCCCTTAGCTCCAGGTCTGCATTCTGTCGAGATGGACTGTTCAGAGTGAGCCGCTGTCGATGAAGCAGCTCCGAATGTGCCTCAACCACACGTTTCTCCAAGTCTGAATAATTCACCTTTCCGAATTCCCTGATTTTCTGCTTAAGAAGCTTCAATTTCCTGGTGAGCCTAAACATAGCAGAACCTTGAACATCGCAGGAGAACCAGTGCAATGCAACCAGAGGAAGAAACTCCTCATTTTCCAGCATCATGTTATAGAATCTGACGGCTTTTTTTGCTTTGAAGGATGGAAGCTCTAACGACACTTCACATGAGGCGTGGTCAAAGAAATCTGGCTCACCGAAATAGGCAAAAGACGCAGGATAGACTGTAGCCCACTCACTGTTAACCAATATCCGATCTATCTTTTTCGCCACAGGCCTTTCCAAGCATTTATTCCACCATGTAAATGAGTTTCCCCTGAAGTTCAGATCATGTAAGTCCGCGTTTAACAAGCAGCTACTAAAAGCTCTAGTCCGACTATCTACATTTAGGCTCCTTGCATTTGAGTGATCTTCCGGCTGAAGCACTTGATTGAAATCTCCAAGGACAATCCAAGCCTTTCCACCAGTAACTCCCGAGCTAGCAAGAGCCTCTATTTCACTCCACAACATTTTCCTTGTTGTCTCCTCATTTGAAGCATAAACTATTGAAACTACCATCCAATTTGTTGATTATGGCAGTAAAACTTAACAAGTTATCATCTGCAGAGATTTGGAGATGATAACTACTTTAACTTTTGGATCCCAAATGACCCAAATTCTGCCCAAAATTGAGAAATCATAGTTCTCTGCGAGACACCATCCCGGAAGCAGCTTGTTTATGAACTTCATGCTCTTATGCTTCTTTACATGGGTCTCTATTATTCCTCCAAAAAACGGCCTATTGGCCCTACACCATTTTCTAAATCCGCTTCGGTGACTCAATTTGTTAAAGCCCCGGACATTCCAACAAAAAATTTCCTTACACATAAAAATTATGTTGATTTGAGGCCTATGCCTCTACCCTTCTTCTTATTTTTCTTCTTCTTATCTTTTTTGAACAATTACTTGGCCAAACTCTGGTTGTCCTGCACTGCATCCCGTTCACGTTCAGATTCACCCGAATCACCAGAGCTGATGTCAGAAGAGTCTGGTTCTAAATCCGAGCTGTCTGTTATTTCCGGGAGCTTAATTAACTGATCCTCTGTACGCTCCTTCGAAACATCCCTTGATGTAGCCTGCAAGCTAGACTCACCTTTTCTCATGTCAGCCACTGTGCTGAGAGAGGATTCAGACTGCTTAATGATGTATGTCTGCGAGACAGGTTTGGTCAGGCGGGGGGCTGGGCTTGAACTTCTTGCCTTTGCTTTCTCCCTCCTAGACTGTCCCTTACCAGCATGAATGGTCTTGGCCTTGATACAGTCTGCTTCCTCGTGAGTTTTCGATTTGCAGGCTTTGCAGGTTATAGGAGCAGCTTGGCAATGCTTTGCATAATGTCCTACTGCCTTGCAAAAATCACAAATGGGAGGCATCCAGGGGCTCGAAACAAGGACCCGTACGATCTCTCCATTCTCAAACTGGGCGTTGACAACTTCTGGCCACTTCCAGATTGGTCTTGTTAGCTGTCGTAGGGTGAAGATACCTCGGGTTTCCCACTAGACTAGCTATACGTTCCAAAGCTTCGTCGTTGAAGAATTGGAGTGGAACTTGCCGTAGTTCCAGCCAGATTGGGGCCGATGACAATTCTGGCTTTTGCGGAATAACTCCAGGTTCCCAATCTGCCACGAACATTGTCTTACCATCAATCTGCCATAGCGCTTGGCCTATTACCCTGCTGCGAGTTCTTGCGTTGGGAATCCTGAATAGAAATGTGTTACCTTCCAGCTTGGAGACTGTGATATCTCTGAACTGTCGGCTCCATATTCCATTCACAATGTTGTGAATCGTTCCTTGAGAAGGAGGCTCAACATAGAACTGACCTATGATAAAGCATTCCCAAGCTTTCTTGTTCTTTTCAATTATCGAGTTTGGGATTTTCACACAAGCTTCTCCTGTCGGCAAAGTAAAGGCGGTACCGCTCTTCTTCAATTCCTTTGCAGAACCTTTGAACAATCCCGACCAAGAGTCGCCAGCACTAGCCGCGATCTTAGTAGATGTTGATTTAACCGGACCAGCTTCAGCTTTAGCTTCAACATTCACGGTTATATTTCCAGCAGACGAAATCACGAGGTTATCAGAATCTTTCGCTGCATTTGGGATAGCTTCTGGACCGGCTAGAGATTTAGCTTTCACAGAGGCATTAAGTTGGACAGGCTTAGCTAGAACCAAAGTCGTAGCAGCGTTGTCCACAAGCTGCAGATTCTTAACTGGAGAGTCAGTTAGAGGCTGCTTACACGGAGATCCTTTCAACACAGTATCAGGGCTTAGAGACGCCGCATCATCTATTGCCTGAGTCACAGGCTGAGAGGAGGCTAGCAAGGCAGTCTTTCCGTTTAAAGGACTTAGAGAGACGCAGGTCTCTATTGCCTTTTGGACCGGAAGAGTGGATGCTACTGGTGCCACAAGCTCCAAGGGGGGATGCCACGGAGAGGCAGAGCCCAGAGGCGGCGCAGACTGGGCAGAATCCGGAGTCTGGGCCTGAGAAGACGATGAAACCGGCGAGGAAAACTGAGATGAGGCGGATGAATCAGGGCTCTTCGATTGAGGGGATTTTGGGCGTTTCTTTGGTGGCTTCTTCTTTGCCATCTTGGCCGGAGATCCAGGGCAAGCTGCCAGAGGCGGATCTCGGCGGTTTAGCCGGTGGCGGTGCTGCGCGAAAGTTGCCACGGATATCGTCTTTGGAGTCGCCTTAGGTCAGCGAATCAGTTCCAAGATATTTGATGCTTCATGAGCGCGAAATCAATCAACATTAATTGAAATGATTAGTACGTAAACCAAAAGATACCAAGTCGAAAATGGTTCTTGATGCGTTGCACTGGACAAGTGTTTAATTTACGGACACTATCTTTTGAATCATCCAAGACCAAGATACGGGTTAGTGATTCTTAATTGTGTTTCAAGTTATTTTTGTTGATTAACATATACTAATTGATGTGGTAATTATTTGTCATGGATGGGTTTTAATGAAACTATAATAAAGAAGTAAGTAAGGAGACAAGATAACGAAGGTTGTCTAGGTTATGCCAAACAGTAAACCCTTAGCCATGCGAATTTCACGTGCAGCATGCTCCATATGTTTCTTTATTCTATTTTAGCTTTGTTATCTTGTTATTAAAAAAAGAATAATTGGAAGTAAACAACTACCAAGACAACACAAGTTCAAGACTTATTGACTTAAGAACAATCAACTTTTTTTCTTCTTATTATTCGAATATCATGCCTTTCAATATGAGAGTATCATTGATAATGCACGTGAATCCATGTTTACGCTAAACGCATGCTATCTTTGGTAAAAAAATGTAATAACAACGTGGGAAATAGCAATTATTGACGAAAAATTTAAACTATTGTAGTTTTTTTTTTTTGAAAAATATACAATGGGATCTTGGTTATATATGGCCTGTCCCGTACTAATACGTACGTACTGAGCTGTGATGGTACGTAACGTAAGGCATGTAGTGCGATATTGAAAATTGGAAATATATATAGCCGAATATGTCACAGCATTTAGAAGATCAAAATATTCTGTTTTGAAACATTGCCTAGTGAAAACCGGATGTAATATATAGAAGGGAACACACAAAACAATTTCCAAGAGAAATATGTACAAGCTTTGGTATTTGAACTGTAATTAAGTAAACTTAACTAAAACAATTAGAGAGATTGAGTCATATTATGAATGATTCAGTTGACAGCTGAATGAAACAGGCCAGGTTCAAGTTACGGCTGGTGGAACACGAGAAAAGACATGTGGGATTGTGTTTTGGCCTTTGATTAATTTTACTTTTTTTATCTAAGATCACAAGTCACAAATTTCAAGTCAAGTAATTAATTTCTAATAATACTATTGTTCAAGTAGAAAATATATAATAATTGAGCTTAGGAAGTTACGTAGAGAAGTTTCTCTTAAGCTACACTACTTCTGAAAAAAAAAAATATCACTCATTCATGCATTTTTTGCCACTATGATATCCATATGAAACTATACTACATGATATGTCGTAACTCTAACAAGTTAGGCACTGGAAATATATACACACTAATTATATGTTTATATACTAACGTATATTACAACTGAGCATATACATAAAACCAAACTATTTTAGTGTATGTAGATAAAGAAAACTAAAGTTATGTAAAATGGTCGTATTTTTTTGTGTTACGAGTAAGATTGACTCAAAGCATCCCCATTATTGTGGGATCTGATCTGTTTCATTCGAAGCAAAATGACTGTAATTATACTGAATCAGTCATTGTGTTAAAAAACAGAATGCAAATGACAAAGCAATAATTACTAGTATATTAGTATTATCTTTGATGTAAAATGCTACATATAACCCAAAAGGATAATATAATCATAGTGTTATATATATATAAGACTTACAGCTCTTTGAGAAAAATATATAGTACTCCTAATAATTCAAGTTACTATTCTCTTGTCACTTATTATTATATATACAGTGCATAAAAATATTAAGGAATGCAACCAAATGGCCGACCAATATATCTTGGTTGGTGGATTTTCACATTGTTATGTAAAGTCTGGTGACGTACGTGACTCAACCATTTTAAAAGTTAAAATATACAATGCAGACAAAAAAAACTTATCCCTATAAAAACTGATTCAAACAATTATCTTCCACCATCAAATCACTTTACCTTCCAAAGCTCTCCTCTCTCTTCACAAAATCAACAGTGTTCCACAATTAGATTCGTAACTATTGGAAAGGATCTAAAGCGAAATTCTTTCAAGGGATTCAAAGAAAAGAAACTGATATGGAAAGCATCATCAAGAACTTGAAGGGACTAAAGGAGAAGAAATCACAAAGTAGAAGAAGACTTGGCAAGTATCTCAAAGAACAAAAAGGGAGGATTTACATCATTAAAACATGTGTCATGCTGCTCCTTTCTTCACGTGATGATTAATTCATTTCATTTATTCTTTACGTTACAACATACACAAATATATGTACGTGTACGTGTGTGTGTGTGTGTAAGTGTTCAGAAGTTTAGGGGCAATATGAAATCATGGGCAATGCTATAAAGCTTGCCTTTGTTTTGTCTTGACCTATTGGCTATTTGTAAATACACGGTATTGAAGTTGAGAAGTCAATGATCATTATTAGAAAGTAATACTTTATCATGCAGTAACTAAGATTTGCTTTGTTACGCAATACTGACATTTACATTTTTTTTGGTTTTTATCTAAAAATTTATTATATTAAAGCTTTCATGTTTCAAATGCTTAAAACAAAGTCGGAACAAACCAAAATCATTTATGGAAAACTAAGACGGCAAGATACAAACCACTTTCCACAGACAAGAATTTTAAGGGAGGAGACATAAAAAAACCAACTAAACACTAAGATAAAACTGACAGCCAGAGAAGTTTAAGACTGTAGCAACCAAACTAAAACAAAACTCCAAACATACTCAAACAAGTTTCTATAGAACCATTTTGACGTCGAAGAAGAGCTTAAAAACACGAACTCGAACTGAAACAAACCGGAAAAAAACAAACACTGAACACTCCAACCAAACTCTGAGCAGATACAAACCTGACCTAGAGAAGCTCCAAACTGACATTTACATTCATCTTCGGAATATCTCGTCGCATTATCAATCAAGAAAACAAAATATAAGAGTTACTCGAGCCCAGTATTTAATGGGCCTGAATTTGACAATAAATGGGCCGAATACAGTTTGTTCAACAGAAAGCATACTGTTTTTGCCTTTTTGGTATCTGCTCAAGCTCATGAATGTGACAAAACAGAGAATTTAGCTCTCCCATACAACCAAAAAAAGCTTCAAGCCTTTCTCAAGCTCTTGCGGTCTATCTCCCACTCTGTAAGTTTACATAAACAGATCAATAATCCCATAGTAATACCTTTTGACTGATTTTATAGTACATGAGTTGATGAAAATCTAACTGCTGTTACAACATTTGAAAGGGAACAGCCGATATTTTCACTGCCTAAACTTTTTTGAAACACCATGTCCATACATCTTCTATGGATTAAGCTTCGATTAGAGCGGGTGCAGGCAAAGGTTTCTCTAAAGAACATTCATCAGGTTTCATGGAACTGAAAAGCTGTAGCACATCTGCATTGCCACGGATATAACTAGGGCACATAGACAGCAATTCCTGAGCTTCACTCTTCCTTCCAGACTTCAACATAGCTTCAAACACACGCATGGCCATTACATTAGCTGGAAACTTCTTTCTCGTCAAAGCCTTCAGAAAACTAAAAGCTTCAACGCCTGTTCCATTACTAGATAAGTAATCTAGAAAAGGGTCAACAAAAGGAGGGAACCCGTGGTTTCTCATCATAGGTAGAAGACTCAAAGCTTCTTCAAACCCACCATCTCTTGCTACCTTCTTCATCAATAGATTCCTCACCATAATCTTGTACGTACTGTGCCACGGCTTCAACAGGTTTTGTCCCACTACCTCGGTGAATAGCTTGTATCCATCTCGGGCCTGAAAACTGTTGCAATAAGCAAGTATCAGCTTCTCAAACGCGTAATCAGCGTAAGAGACATCCTCTTTGTTAATCATCTTCTTGAAACATTTTGAAGCTTGTTCGAGATCTTTAGCATCACAATGCCCTTCAACTAAAGATGTCATAGCTTTGTCATCTAGATGATTTCCAGAGGCTTCCATAAAGTCCACTAGTTCATTGGTTTCATCTTTCTTTCCCTTACGACTAAGTCCTGATGCAATCACACTCTGGAGATCACCACTAGGTATATAGCCTCCTTCTTTCATCGCTTTCAACACTTCATTGCTCTGTTCAAACCTATCAACGCTTCTCAATGACTTGAGTACACTCTGCAACATAGGATCCGTCATTACATTGCCATTTCCGGTATAGGCTTTCACAGTTCTTGAAAACAAATCCATGTCAAGTTTCTTGGTAGTGACAACCTTCTTGAGAAGTAAGCTACAGCAATGCGCGGTGGGTGTGTTGTTGCTCCCCGCCATTGCAAACTCAAACAATTCAACAGCTTCTCTAATCATTTTAGTCTGACAGAACCTAGCTGAAACTCTAACATAAGTCTCCATTTCCATTTCGTAACCAGCACTCCTAATCTCTTCAATAAGGTTCTGAAACCTGTCAAGAAACTTCTCTTTCCCTAAAACCCTAGCCATGGAGTTATACGTCTTCTCATCATGCTTAAAGCTGCCAGACTCATCAATCCAACGAAAGAACAACAACGCTTTCCTCGGTTCCACATCAAGTTTCTCCACTATCATCTTCACAAGATCACTGTTAAAACTGAGTTTCAAATCCCTTAGCTGTTTCTCCAAATCAGCATTCCACTGATCCTTCATCACAATCTTACAAACCCTATTGCAAACCTTATCCACTGAATTATCCATAGAACCTGAAGCGAAAAGCTCCTTCAGCCTATTCAAATCATCTTCTAGACCCTCTTTCTGAAATTTCTCACCCACTTTGTCCCTAACATTAGCTGATACACCATGCCCTTTCTTCTTCATATCATCAACCAACTTCCAAAACTCATCAACAAGTCCATTAACACCGAGAATTCGTAGCATCGTGTTGTAAATCTTGGAGGAAAGTTTTCTAGGATAAGCTTCTAAAACCCATTGGAAAAACCTTTCTGCAACATCAGGGCTTGATTCAAGCGACCTCAGAGCTTTCAACGCTAAGTCATGGGTAATCATAATACCATTCGAATCAAGCTCTTTCGTAATCTCATCCTTATTACTCAATCTGCTAAAAAAATCAATCAGAAAATCCTCAGAGGAAGGTTTTTCTTCAATTGCAGGCTTAGATGAAAAGCTTCGGCCAGCAGAGCTCGTCAATGGCGGTCGTAAGGAAAGAAGACTCTGGCTTTGTTGCAAAGCTCCAAACCCAAGACGTTGATGGAGGATATAAGTGAAAGATAGGGTCGAATTGGAGATTACCTGGAAACGGGAGCAATGAGAAAGAAATGAAGGACGAGAAGAATGGTAACTTCGTAAGAGAATCAACCTCCATTGATATCTCATCCTTCTTTCAATCTAGATGAAGAAAACACACTAGGGTTTTGCTCAATTGCTCGATCTAAACCAAAAGTTTGGATCTTTCGAACGAGATGTGCAGCGATGACGAAGCTGGTGGAAAATGTTAGGGTTTTAGCCTTAGAGAGGTTTTTTCTGAACATCAAGAGATTATTTTTATTAATTTCAATTTTAAATAGAAACCTCTATAGGAGTCCGAAGTTCCCATGAAGACCTCTTTCCAAAACCATGCCCATAGCCATAAATGGATAAACTTAAGCATCAGACTTCGGGTTTTTCGGATCGGTTTCGGTTCAATCTTACGATTTTAAAAACTTTATACAAAATAATCGAAATTTTTACTCAGTTCGATTCAATTTAAATATCAATTTCTGATTATTTTTTACCAAAATTTTAGTTAAAATCGTTTAATTTCAGATAATTTCAATTACTTCGGATAAATTCGATTATTTTGAATCGGTTATTAGGATAATTTTGTGTTTTTTTTAGTCGGCAAACATTTGATATTGATAAAGCCCAAATGGGCAACGTTTACACTGAATTACAGAGCCTAAAGATGAAGAATGAAAAACGAAAAAACAAAACAATAGGGCTCAAAGCCCATAAACCATGAACCGAAGAGACAAAGTGTTCGGATAGACACGAACTTGTCTCGGGACTCGCCAATGCCACGTGTCACCTGATCGAGTGTTCCCATCATGCACAACGCCGGCCAGAGTCGTCGGTTACCCGGGAAATGCTTTCCCCACTTCATCTTCCAGCATATGTTGATCTCATCTACCCAAACCGTCATCGATCCGCTGCATAGAAATAGTTTCTTTCACGTTTGCTTCACCTCTACCGATCTCTGCACATCATAAAGACCAATCTTATTGGATTAAGTCTGAAACAATTAAGTTCCGGTCGAGCTCGTTCAACTCGATCGAGCCATCGATACAACGACACGAAGTGCTCGGTGATTCGGGAGAAGGGAGAAAGATGGCAACAACATCATGACGGACAAGCGTCGGAGAGTAGATCGGAAATTCCGGAACGAGCCGGAAGAAACATCCGATGTTAATCGAATTTATTGAAACCCAAAACTGAAAGAACAAAAGTCGACGCATCACTACTTATTAGGTAGAAATACAGACGAGCAATCCGTCGAAGCTAAAGGCGGCCGAAGCCGCAACTTATAAACAAAACCAAAATTAACCAGATCGCCGGAGACCAAGCTCTGATGACCGGAACGAAAGCTCACAACCGGTGTCATTAGAGAGAATCGAGTTTTAGAGAGAGAGAAGAGAGAAGTTAACTCGAAGGGTAAGCCTTTTGTGTTTTTTTTTATTTAAGAAAAAAAACTCATGATGTGTTTTATTACTCTAATATTCTCTTGTATCCTCTATTTTCTTCATATATGTATAATGTTCACATTAAAAAGCAGGTATTTATTAACTATATAGAGAAAATTACATAAACATCCAAATTAAAAGAGAAACAACATCAGAAGCAGCAGGAATGAAAATCAAAACCCCTCAAATTTATTACATAACTCTATTTAAGAGAAGAGAGGATCATATATTAGGAAAGTAAACTGAAAGTTGTTAGGTGTTCTTGTTCATGCCGGTTTTGTCCTTGACCACATCAGCAGCTCCTTGTGCCTTCTGCTTCACCTGTTGTCCAGCCTATACGCATTCACATTTACGGTTAGGTTTTTTTTTAATTTATGAGTGTATATATCTACATATTCTGGTTCAATCTTTAATTTAATATTATTAGTTTAAAAACGAAAATAAAATGAAATGAGAGATTGAAAAATCAGTCTGAACCTGTTGCATGGAGTCTTGAGCTGAAGCAGCAGCATCTTTGGCCCTATCCATCATACCACTTGCCTTCTCCTGCATTTTCACACATATTCATTAACTACATTTTGCCAAATTTAATTTAATTTATTAAATCCATTAATTGAATGAAAATAAGACAATGCAATTACCTTAGTCTGGCCAGTGGCTTGGCCGGCTTGGTAGCTCATGTTTTGCTTGTTGTCTGCCATTTTCTTTTTGCTTAAAACTTGATTTGATGCTTTGATTGATTGTTGTTGTGTTTGATGATGTAAAATGTTATATTGGGTTGCTATTTATAACCCAAAGGGACGTGCTTGGGTGCCTCCACGTGCTGAGGACACGAGGATTGGTTCGCCGAATGTTGCGTTCATCGGGACGTGTGGCGCATACACGTGTTGGTTAACCGTTTGACCAGGACATAAAGGCTTACGTTACGTACGTAGTTTTCTCTCGATCTGTGGTCCGGAAAACGATACGGTAGTTGTAAGGCTTGTATTAGAGGAATGGATTATTCGTTTGTTGCTAGAAAATAGGATTTTGAGTGAAAGAAAATGATTTTCTCATTTAACCAAAATATAGTCTCTTTTGTTTTTTTTTCACTCATTTTTGTTGATTTTAATTCGATATTCATCGCATATACTGTTGGCAAATTAATTATCGGTTAGAATGCGGGATTATAGTACTTAAAATAAAAAGATGCAAAGTAAGTAGACTTATTATTAAATATAAAATTAACTACTACGTACCCTTTCTCTCTCTTCTCTCACTTCTACTTTTCAGAGAGAGAGAGAAAGGTGATCTCCAGCTCATCGGAATCTTTTTCCGATTTGCCATGATTTTGTAACATATACTTGGGGTTTTTTTTTCTGATTTTGTTCTCCATATCTCTCTTTGATCTTCTCAGAACAACATCTTTTTTTTTCTCCGACTGTTTGGGTTTATCGCCGATCGATCCTCTATCTCTCTTTCAGTTCCGATCGGTTGTTGCTTTGTTTTGCTTTGAATAATTCGGAGTTTCTCCGATTACAGTCCGGTTTTATGCCGGCGTTTATCGATCTCCTGTCCCGGCGACTTCTTTCCCATGGCGAGCCCGGTCTTCTCTTCCTCTTTGCAGGTTTCCTCCGATTCTAGGAGTAATATCGTTGTTGCTTCTCTTCCTGGCTAGGAATCAATAGGGCTGACCCGTTTGTGGCAGTCCGGCGCGACGCTTCCTGGATCTGAGTAGATCGGCGAAGGGTTTGTAGCTGTTCCTCCTCTTCACTCGGCTCCTCTTCTATGGCTTTGATGGTGGTTTCGGGAGATCGGCAGGTCGGGATTTTCGATGGCAGAGATGACTCGCCGCGGTGTTCTTGATGCGTTTCTCCGGTGTTCCGACACCGAGGCGCTTGCATGCCGATGTGGTCGAGAGTTGGACATGTGGACCGCCGCGTTTCTTTGTGCTTATCTGATCTTTTGTTCGTTAGGCTGGGCCTCGGCCCATTTCTCCTTTTCTCTGTCTGGCCTGTTTGTACTCTGACCTGTTTGCCCTTTGGGCCTTTGCCAAATGCATGTCGACTAAAAAAAAAAAAAAAAAAAAGTAGACTTATTATTATTATTTTTTTTGTTAAAAATTGCATTCAAAGGGTCCATGATTCAACTCATCAAATTAGTCAAGTGATTAACTTTATAGGAAAATCATAAGGAGAAGACACATCAGGTACAACGCCACTTCTCACTTCAATCAGTTTCTCTAGAGCAGTGGGCACTTGTTGGATGTTCCTCTCTTATATCAGAAGCTCGAAAAAAGTTTCTTAAGCGGAAGGATCTAAAAAGAGGTAGGAGACAACATTGAGAGGGAACATGAGGCAAGCCTTGGGGGACATGACAGTGGCTCGAGAGCTTAAAAATTGTTTGTTGGAGATTCAAGGACTGATGCAATTGACACACTCGGTTGATGTCAGTCGTCAGCTTCATCAGGCAAGGGGACACACTTTTGTATGACATGAGCAAAATGCTTACATACATTCTCAGCTTCATACTGAAAAACAAAACTTGGTCAGGTGGTTGTGCTTGTATGCAGCTTGTTATGTTCTACTCTTCGAGATTGCAATACACATCATAATAGTAAAAAATGTAAAAAGGCCCAAATCATAAATAGCAACCGAAATTCATATAAAGTAGGAAAACACAACCACACATGCTTGAGAAGGAGAGTAACCTCAACTTCACAAGTCATTATTTCATTAAACAAGCAAAAAACAGAAAGCTCAAAACATAGTTTAGAAAAAAGTTCTGCTAGATTCCCTATTCCTTCTCGTCCTCGCTGCTGCAGCTATTGTTGCTGCTCCATCCACACTTCAAGGTCGATCTCGGCGACCCACAGTACTTACCAAGCTTCTCAAACGTCTGATACATCACTGTTCCACTCTCTTCACCTAGACACTCAAATGTCCTCTCTCTGCACCCATAATCTTCCAAGTCTACACTGATCTCCGGCTTGTACGCGTTCACTCCAACGCTCGAGTGTACAGCCACAGAGAATTGCTTTGGCTCAAAGCAAGACAGAACCCTTGTCACCAGCTGGCTCAGATCAATACTGTTGAAGTCATAGCCCATAGCTTCAAAGCTAGCGTAGCTAAACCCATCCTCAGGGGTCACATGGATAGTGGAGATTGCATCTCCTTCAATGGAGTTCATAGAGTAGCCACAGGGCTCGAATTCAAAGTCGCAGATCTGGGAGTTGGGGAGGATCTTTCTGATTCCAGAGTTGTCAGTCATTGTTCCGGTCTCGCCACTTTCATTCTTGTAAAAGACAGAGGCTTTCTCCCTGTCTAGACCAGTCATGCACATCTCAAGCGTGTAGACATTGTTGTTGCAGTTGCTGGAGGACTGGGCAGAGGCAGCATAGACATGCCATTTCTTAGTCTCATCATCATTTCCCATCAAGTAGGCTACGCTGTTCAAACCCAGCTTGGTGAAGTGACCATCAAGAACAGAGACTTCTTCAGAGAAGCTCCTGTGAGGAAAAGGCTGGCCGCCAGGGCAGAGGAAGGAGCCACGAGTGTACTTCACAGACTTGACACTCAAAGAGAGCTCACCAGCCAGCTTAAGAAGCGGTGGGATAGAGAGGAGGAGCTTCGTAGTACCACAAGTCTTGATGATGACTTTGTATGGGTAGACAAAGAAGCTGGACTCAGAGAGGACGTAAGAGTCCAATAGATCGTTGGAAAGAGATGAAACAATCTCACATGCAGCAGGAGTGAGTATTTCGTCCAACTGGGACCGGTTCAGAGCACGGAGGCCCAGTCCCTTGGAGTCTTGAAAGATGCTTGGCTCAAAGAAAGATACTTCGAGCCGCTTCTCGTAACCTTCGAAACCGATTGCGGATAAGGCCATTTCGACTTGTTGTAGGAGGAGAGAACGATTGGATTCGGGAACCAGCAGAAACGGAGCTTTGTAAAAAGTAAATTATAAAACTGGAAATTAAAGAAAGCTATAACTATAATAGGTGACTCGGTGCACGATACTACTCAGGATGGCCTCTTAGCGCACTGCAAAGACAATAAAACATTGTTAAGAAGCTTGATATTCGATTGAAAAGAGTGAAATGATCCGAAACATACGTTGGAGTAGACAGAAGATTTGAATTTCTTGATTCCACCGTTTGGACGAACGTCTTCAATGCTGTAACCGAGGGGAGCTTCGTAACATAAGGAACTACTACTGCTAGACTTCTTTTTACCACCTTTCGACTCCATTATAATCTCATTCACGCTTTCTGTAATTACAAGAACAAACAATATGGTAAGATAAAGAAGAACACAAATTCAACTAAGAGTCTATGTTCAAAATTTCTATTATTAACGTTTGCTCATTCTCTAGAAATTGTTAAGCATATCGGTTCATCATATGGAATAAGTCAAATTTGTTTCATTAGATCTACAGCTATGGTGAACCTAAGATTACGGATAATCTTTAAAACGTAGACCTAAGACAATTTGTTCTTATCGTTCGATCCAGATATTAAAATCAATCGTAGCATAAAATGAATATCAATCAGAATTATGAATCTCGTGTACAAAAAAAAAAACAAGGATAATCTGTGATTTGTGTAGCTCAATCTTAAACGTAGATCATATGTTAGAGATTCTTACATATATGATGAATTCAGATCTAGACCACGAATTTTGAATCCCTTCTTTCCAGATATCAAATGAAACACTCAAACCTGAAATCGAAACAATCGAGGATTATTTATTAAGAAAACAATTCCAATCGAAAGAACGATAAGATCTACGAAAGAGAAATTGAGAAGAACAAAACAAAAAACAAAAAAAAAAACTCACCAGATCCAGATGGTTCAGGAACCTTAATTTGAGAGAGAGATAATTATGATTTGGTAATGATGAGGCAATGAGAAGCTTTCGTGAAGAGAAAAGGAGGTAGAAAGAGTCCTTTATATAGATAAGCAAGCAGCCCTAAAGTTATGTAATTACGTGTTTACCCTTAAACCTTAAGAAAGGTTTCCGCGTTACAAATGCGTTATAGCTCTCCTGAACCGTTGATTCTTTTAATTTTATTTTCAACAATTTGCCGTTTCCAAGGCTTTTACCAAAATTACTTATAAACCCTTTTTATATACTATGTGGAAACGGTAGTAGGTGCGCGAATCACGATTCCTGACCACACAAAAATAAACCAAAACAAGAAAAAATCTTTTTTTTTGGTCAATTAAAGCAAAAAATCTATTAATTAATGCTAAGATTATTTTTGACACAACATTACTAGATTGGCAGACACGCTAAAGATAGATAAATATAAGCCAATCAATTATTGACACTTGGAAGAGATACGTGCCCCGTTTGGGCGGATAACTCGAGGTGAGCTGTAACGTACCGTGGGTACAGAGAATCAAATTCTAACTATTTTTTTCTAAACTGGTCCGCTAAATGACAAAACGACCCCTCCCGTGACTCACTCATGAGTCATGGACCCATGAGCCCATTTGTCAACAAAAGTGTATAAAATAAAATAAATTGTGGGAAAAGTAAATCCAATCAACATTTTGACCTTTATGCAAGTTATATTTTAATGAAAAAGGTAAATCCAATCAACATAAATAAAGTTTTTGGGTTTATAATGATTTATCTTTCACATTAATGATGAGATTTTTTTTCTACAAAACGCAAGTCACTATCTATACATTGGTGGAGCATATATGGTAGGTAAAGAATCAGAGTGTTTCTGATAAGAAATTCCCACCCAACTTGACAAATTAGATGAAAAAAAGAATATATACCAACAAGATAAGATAAAGGATGAGTAAAGAATTGGAATCCAAGTACCGTATGGGTCCAGGTTATTAGCCAAACCGGTTATCTTACGGTTGAACCGGTTTGGCAATACTCTTCTGATAATCCACTTTCAGTTCTTCCAAACGCTTTGATACCTGAGATGAATAAAGCCATAGTTAATCAACTCAAGAAAGCTCAGATATACAACATCAATGCCCCCATTGTTCACTACAAGTAAGATACAACTATCCATCAAGTTAATCATGTCGATATCTGATTCATTCACTGTGTGTTAAAAGTTCCAGAGTTATTTAAACCAGAAGATAAAAGAGAAAGCTAAAGAGATGGAGAACCTTAATGGAGTAAGCCAATGGAAGCAAGGTATCCGGATTCATTGCATCTTCAGGGAAAATTTTCAGAGCATGTATGAGTTTTTCAAAAGGTAATTTTACCTGCAGAGTAAATACACAGGGTACAGTCAAGACAAAGCTCTTAACTTGCAGCTCGTAAGAAAAACTTCACTCACCAACTCATCTTGGCAATACTTCAACAATGCTAAGCCGACTTTGAACACTATTTTAACACCCTAATGAAACAACCACCAAAGACTTTGATTACAACAAATTATTGAGAAAGGTTTAGAAGCTGTGGATTAGTTTTACCTCAGAGAGAAACACATCCCATATCCGGAGAGCCAAAGGGAAAGGAAATGAATAAGAGAAGACGGTGATGAACCATTGACTTGCATACATACTCGGATTGATCATTTCTTGACTAAAATGTTCTCCGAGCTTCGGAATTAGCTCTCTTACCAAGCTTTCTAACTGAAACAGGTATTGCTGTACAAGAGGAAGCCCTGCCTACATTACACCACAAGCAACTGCTCTTAGATTATCGAATACCTTATATTCTAACCTATGTGAGGTTTTCTGTTCATCTAAGAATAGATTAAATGTTGACACTTTTGTGTCAAAGACATCAACTATTTCCAATATCACAATAGGAACGAAGTAAGACCAACACAATAGCCTTTTATATTGGATAGTCCATTCATAATAACATAACACAATAGAATACATTTCGAATATAAAATACTTACATGATACAATCCTTCCATTGGAGCATGAACAGCTCCTTTAAGCAATGCAACTAATAACCAAAACGCATCTTCTTCACTCATATAAAGAAGCAGCAGGCCAGCTATAAAACCCATCCCCTGAAGTTATTAGAACCATGAATCTTAGTACCATATTATAAGGAAACAAGAAACAAGTGATATATCTCGGAGGACAGACCTGAACATATCCAACATCTCTGTCATAAACTGAGTACGCCTTAAGGACATTGTATAGTGATCTTTGTCCAGGTCCATGTCTCTTCTGAAAGAAAACATGGGATGGGAAAGTACGAGATATGTCTCGAATGATATCAAGTTCTGATGCCGATGTCTCATAAATCACCAATTGCTGCATAGAAAACTTGTTAGATTTGTCAGAATATAAACAATGTAACGATACAAAACTGAGAAATTACCTCATAAACACCAGGATTCATAAGCAAAAGGTCTCGACTTCCTGAGATTAACTGCCAAACAAGACCTCTTAAACAATCCGGGATCCCTTTTCGTATACGCCTTCTGACAACATTAGGTTTTCTTCTAACATAATGCTTCCAGTCACTACCTCCAACCCCAATCATCTTCCTCCATTTTCTCACCTTTCTCTCCTCTCTATAGCCAACAACAAAAACACACCATCATACTAATCTCTCTCTCTCTCTCTCTAAAGAACTATAATTCAATTTTTCCTCAGGACATACCTGTCATGGTCAGTGGATGATGTTGATTTAGCTTTGCTGAAACGTTCTGGAGAATTGCCATGTTCTTGCTTAAGGAACCCGAATCTATCCACCGGGACATGAGGAGTGACTGGTCCTGATTCACTGTCATTTTCTGTTCTTTTTCTACTCATTCTACTAAACTGAAAAGCCTCGTAGCATTGGCTTTAGCAAAATTCCAGGCTCCTTCTTCACAGGATTGTGATCAAGCTGGGTAATTTCACAACCATAGACATCTGAGAAAACATTCCAAAACCAACAATAGAAATTCATTAACATAATATAAGATTCTAAAACCTAAAGATCAACAAATGGAATCCTAAATCAGGGAACTTTGAAAACTCATGACTTTTATGTAAAAGAGAAGTGACATCCATGGACATCAGTTCTTATTACTAAGTGAAGATGACCCACAAAATACAAGAGGAACATAATTCCGGGAAATTTAATACTCACCAACGTTTGGTCAGATCAAAAGATTCGTACCCAAATTCTCGATGCTTCCGATGAAATAAGACGAACCATCAATTGAAATTCGAGACGAAATTGAAGAAGATAAGCGAACACGGAAGAGATACAACGTTGGAGATCGGATCAAGAACTCAAACGCGTATTCTGGTGACCTTTGAATTGTTCATCCGCTCAGAGAAAGTGATTTTTTTTTTTCTTTCCCCAGCAAATGTGAGCTATAGAGAAAGAAAAAACAGAGTGAAACCATCATGAAACGGCGCCGTTAAGAATCTTATTTTATTCTCTTTATTTTTTTATTTGAAAAATAAGTAAACTTTCTTTTGTATAGGAAAAAAAGTCAAAATTTGTTTGGAGCTTTTGTGAGCTCTTATCCTTTCAATTGAACATTCATCAGCTTCAAGACGATAACTTTTCCGATTCCATCTCCAATTCAGTCTCGTCACGAGCATCAGGCGTTCGTCTACTCTTGTGCTTGGTGGGTTTTCGGTTTCGTTTCGTTTTTTTTCTCCCAATTATGATGAACAACGCATGATTCAGTTTTTTAGGAAAGAGAATCCATGGCTGCTTTCAATGTTCTCTGTAGTGATCGGTTTCATCTCAAAGGAGGTAACTCTCCAGTGAAATTCAATAGAACAGTGTATTCGAGGAGTAGTGAGCTTAATGTTTGTGTCGCTCGAACGAAGAATCAGTCGTTTAGTTGCCGGAGACTTGGTGGGTTTTTGGAAATTGGGGAAACTAGATCAGTGTTTAGATTTCATGGCGATTCTCGAAATGGGTTTTGTTGTAATAGCGAGGTTAAGCATTTGGTGAATGGTGGAAATGGTAGAAGCAAAGGAACAAGAAGAAGATTTTCTCTTAGGCTTCGACCTAGATTACGATTACTGAGCATGAGACTTGGGAGATTTGATCTCAGAGCATCTGTTGAAGATTTCAGGTTGTTTTTGAGAAAGAATATCAAAAGAGTGATCTTATCTACTGGTGTGGCTGTTATCTTTGGACTGTGTTATTTGTTCTTGAGGTTAACCGCTGTTCCATCTCCATCCATTGTTCCATACTCAGATTTCGTAACGAATCTTCGAGGTGGTTCTGTTTCAAAGGTTTTACTCGAAGAAGGTTCTCGTCGAATCTATTACAACACTGATGAGAATGTTGAAGATGTAGTTGAAACCGCGGCTGAAGCTGTTACGAAAGATGTTATTACTCCACGAAAGGTTCGAACTTTGACTCCTGTGTGGAAGTATGTGACGAGGAAAGTAGATCATGATGAGAAGTTTCTTCTTAGTTTAATGAGGGAGAAAGGGATTACTTATAGTTCAGCTCCTCAATCTGCATTGATGTCAATGAGAACTACTTTGATAACAATAATCTCTCTATGGATTCCTTTAACTCCTCTTATGTGGCTTCTCTATCGGCAACTCTCAGCATCTAACAGCCCTGCGAAAAAACGACGGTCTAAAAATCCCACAGTTGGATTTGATGACGTTGAGGGAGTTGATTCTGCTAAAGACGAGCTCGTGGAGGTAATAAGATTCAGTAAATCCGACGTTTTAGTTTTTGAAACCTAACCTTGATTGTCTTTTCTTTGTAGATAGTGTCATGTCTTCAAGGAAGTATAAACTACAAAAAACTAGGAGCAAGATTACCTAGAGGTGTGCTTCTAGTCGGCCCACCGGGGACGGGTAAAACCTTGTTGGCTCGAGCTGTAGCTGGAGAGGCAGGAGTTCCGTTCTTCTCTGTTTCCGCTAGTGAGTTTGTTGAATTGTTTGTTGGGAGAGGTGCTGCGCGAATCAGAGATCTTTTCAGTGCAGCTAGGAAAAACTCACCTTCCATTATATTCATCGATGAGCTTGATGCGGTTGGAGGAAAACGCGGTAGAAGTTTCAATGATGAACGTGACCAGACCCTAAACCAGGTAAAGAATCAGCCTTTAGAAACCTTTTAACCTGGTGGTTGCCGTTAATGATGTGCTTATTTCCTTTGTAGTTACTTACTGAGATGGATGGATTCGAGTCAGACACGAAAGTCATTGTAATTGCAGCAACTAACCGACCAGAAGCATTAGACTCGGCTCTTTGTCGGCCTGGAAGATTCTCTAGAAAAGTTATGGTTGCAGAACCAGACCAAGAAGGCCGTCGGAAAATCTTGGCCGTCCATCTGAGAGACGTCCCTCTAGAAGAAGATGCATTTCTCATATGTGATTTGGTTGCTTCTCTAACTCCCGGATTCGTTGGTGCTGATCTTGCCAATATTGTCAATGAAGCTGCATTGCTGGCTGCTCGTAGAGGTCAGTCTTTAAGTGACCAGTTGTTCATCAAAACTCAATAATATGAAAATCTTGTTGCTTTAAAGAGCTTATGTTCATCATTGTTTGCAGGCGCGGAGGAGGTGGCACGAGAAGATATAATGGAAGCAATAGAGAGGGCGAAATTTGGGATCAATGATAAGGAAGTGAGGCCAAGGACTTTAGGAAATGAGCTCAGCAAGCTGTTTCCATGGATGCCATCTTTGGCTGGGAGGAACGGACCAAATCAAGACGGTTTACAAGGACCGTTAGGTTATCAAACTCTCAGCTAAACCAAACCGAGACAGACCGGTTAGAGAGCAAATGCACTGATACGATACGAAGTGTCTTTGTATCTGAAATTTTTTTGGAAGTATCGTTATTTTTTGTGCGTGTTTCGATCTCTGTTTACAAAGCGTAAGCAAGTTGGTTTCATTCCTCCTTTTTTAGATAAACAAATCAAATTCGTAGTACCTTTTCCGGAAATAGTTCATACATGTAGACCAATTTGACAAAACTCTTTGAAATATACACAACATTTGGATCCGTACTAAAAACAGTTTATTTTTTAATAATAAATTTGTTAATTATTCAACATAACTTTTAGTAACTGAATATTATTATGATTATGTGTTTAATGTTGAAAGGCATTGTATACTATTTTTTGTTTAAATATAATTGTTTTGTAAAATATCATATATTCATATATATAAATTATTTTTGTTTTTTTATATTTTAAAATTAAATTTAATAATTTTATATAATTATAATTACAAAATTATGAAAGTCGAAAAATGTTAATCCATTTATTTAACTTTTTATATTGATTTAGGTTTATTTTATTGTTTATATATTTAAAATTGTTTAATTCATTTTTAACTTATCTTTCAATAAATAAATAAAATAAAATATTTTTATAATCAAATCAAATTAATCTATTTTTTAACCCATATATAAGTATTTTAAATGTAATGTTCCATTCTCGTTTATCCGTTGACCAACGAGCTGACTGACCAAAAATAAACATAACATAACTGACCAAACCCATGTAAGTCAAACGAGAAAGGTTAGCTATAATATGAAAACCGGAGACGGTCTGGTTTGGGTCAAAAACTCAAATCGATCCATCCTCGACTCCGTTTACCTCACGTCCACGATACAAAACTTTTCAGGATAGGATGCCTCGAGTCTTGTGCCCGAGCTACTCCGCGACGAACTGCAGAACTCATCATTGTACAACGCCGGACTATCGTTCTAATATACACATATTCACCGATCCACTCTGCCATGCGTCATCTTTTGGGTGAGTTCGAACATGTAGAATGGCGTGGTAATATGATAGGTTGGTGGATCCGTAGGAGTCGAATCTGGGCTGACTTCAATCGATTTATAAAAATGGGCTTTTAATAATTAAGATGAGTCTTGCTAATCAGAGATGCTGAACTCACTTCCAATCCCAACAATGTGTTCCAATTCCAACAATGTGCAATAGTTTTTTTTTTTTTTTTTGATTAACGTTAAACATATTTATAGGTTGTAGGTTAGGTGTAATCTATAGTATTAAAAGAAAATGTTAGTTTAGAAAACCATTATATTTTAATACTATAGATTACACCTAACCTATAACCTATAAATATGTTTAACGTTAATCAAAAAAAAAAAAAATCCATTTGAAAATCGTAAAGGAACGAAAAAAACACATAATGAAACAGTGAATATGGTTGTTTTTCAGTAAATATCTTTTAGTTAACCGTGTTTCATTCCCTAAAACTAAAAGATACTAGTAATTTCTAATTTTTTTATTACTATTTTTTAATATATATTTTTTTGGAATAACGAGATGGTAATTCTCATGACAATGTTATGAACATGCATGAGTAAACTAGTGGTCAATACTTCTAACATGCATGACTAAACTTTTTGATTTTATGTTGACCAAAAAGAAACTATTCGATTTTATGTTGACCAAAAAAGAAACTATTCGATCCCACCAAATTAAATAAATTGATGAAATAATAAAATAACATTAGCTGAAATATTAATTTCAGGTGGAACAAGACTTTATGGAAATACAAACGTACAACTTCACAATTCCCACATTTTGGACAACACATTTGGTTCTCATGAGTGGGAGATTGATTAGTAATTTTCCTATATATTATTAACTTGCCCCTAACAACACAAACATAACAACACACCAAAAAAAGTCATGCATCCAACAATTCTCAAACGTTTGTTTTCTTCCAAAGGGAAGAAGATGTTTTTTTTTTTTTTTGAATGAAAAGGGAAGAAGATGTTGGAGGAGGCAACTTCTTCTTTTTGTAGTATGAATCTCATGAAAAACAAGGAAGAAGAAGGAAGAGAAGAAGAAGAAGAAGAAGAAGAAGATATGGAGGAGAAGGTGGTGGTGACCACCATACCAGAAGCGGAGGATATGGCGGGGAGGATATTCATGTCAAACATGACTGATGAGGAGTTCTCCATGATTCTCCAACAACAACTCCCTCATGAAAAGCTTGAGGAAAAGGTAGCAACAACATCAAGAACGATCTCCTCCAACATAGTTTCAAGGAGTGAAATCTATTATGCAACAAAAAAAGGTATCAACACTACAATACATACGATAAAACTTAGTGTTAAGAGATAAGACTTGTGTTTGGTAATGTGTATGTTTTTTTTTTTAATAATAATAAGTAAGGAGTTGTAATAAGCGAATTTGGTTGTCCCCAAGTGGTCTATCGTTTGGTCGTAGAGTGTCTGTATTTGTTAGTGTTTGATAATTGAGTTTAGTTGACTTTAAATGTTTACTAGTTCTTGCTCTATTTCTGTTACTATTTTCATCACATTTTCTCTCAAATGGATTATTAACTCCCAAGTTTTTTCATGGTTAGATTTGATCAAGCGAGCATAGATTATATATAGTTCATTTTTTGTTTGTTTACTTAGATGATATTAAGAGGAAATCTCAGACTATGAGTTTGATAGACCATCCAAACGTTATAAAGTCGTTTTGTTCATTTTCTGTCGACCATAGTCTTTGGGTCGTGATGCCATTCATGGCACAAGGCTCATGTTTGCATCTTATGAAGACTGCATATTCAGACGGCTATATGTTGTGTACTGAAAGAAACCCTTTAAGCTCTTGATTATCTTCATAAACAAACATCGGGATGTTAAACAAATTGAAACTTTATCAGCTCACTGGTCTTAAATTGAAACAAGAGCATCCCTAATAATGTATACGAATCTCTTGTTGTTTCTTTTCATTCTACCAGGCTGGAAACATACTTCTCGATGACAATGGGGAGATTAAACTTGGCGATTTTGGTGTCTCTGCTTGCTTGTTTGATAACGGTGATGATATGCAACGTGCAAGAAACACATTTGTTGGTACTCCTTGCTGGTCGGTTATTGTGGTTCTTTCTCTTTTATACTTTACCATCAGTCTGTATTTGGAATTGTAACTCAAAATAAAATGATAGAGAAGTATATAGATAAAAATAATTATAATTTACAGTAGCAAAAATAAATCTATAAACTCAAAAAGAGATAAGAGATGAGAGAGAAAGAATAGAAAAATAAAATAGATAGAAAACCAAAACATTGTAAATCCAAACACAAACTAGCTTCATTCTACTTTACTTTAGATCTAACCACTAACAAACAATAAAGAAGAAAAACATGGGCAGTTTAGGAATTAAAAGCCCTAAGTATCCCATAAAGTGCCAAAGTGACTTTTTGTTACATTGTTAAGTCAAAGTGACTTAGGCTGCGATTGATTGGTCAAAGTGACTTAGGCTGTAGAGACAAAGAAGCCCTAAATTTGAGACCCCGGACAGAGGAGGGATTTGGGAGGCTAAATAATCAACAATTCATGTCGCTTCTTTTGGCGAGAAGGATGCCTAGAGTAGCTGGTTTCGGAATATCGCGGGTTAGGCTTCTCTGATCCCCTCTCTCTCTTTCTCTTTTTCACTTCTCTGTGGGCTCTGATAAAATTCCATGTGTCAGATTCGACAAGGGTTTCGCTTGTTGATGACGACGACGACGGAATGGCCGTATCTGTTACTTCCCATGGATGTTGTCGGAGACTCTCCCTCCGGCAAAATTGTGAATTTCAATTTCTACGACTTGGATAAGAAGAGACGAGTGACGGTGGCAGAGCAGAGGATCCCAGAAAGCATCCACCTTTCACGCAGCATCGGTTCTTCACGAGGCTGGATGATCCGAATGAACAACCAAGACCTAACCGTACATGTCACCAACATGTTGAATCCCTCAGCTCCCAAATCCTCTCACAAGCTCATCTCTCTTCCTCCCCTTCTTCCTCTGCCTCCTCCTCTCGACCCGTCCGAATCCACACCTTTGACTGAGCTTGTTCGTAACGTGTCTCTCTCATCTTCCCCTGACCAACAAGACTGTGTTGTGGCCATCAAGGGATCCGCTTGTTGATGACGACAACGACGTCATCTCTATCATCATCTCCGTATCTGATGCTTTCCATGAATGACATCCGAGACCATTCTGATGGAAATAGAGATAAAATCGCGAATTTCAACTTGTACGACCCGAAGGAGCAGAAACGAGTGACCATGGCAGAGAAGCGGATCCCTGAAAGCATACACCTTTCACGCAACATCGGCGCTTCACGTGGTTGGGTGTTCCAAATGAACGAAGAAGATCTAACCGTACACCTCACCAACATCTTCAATCCTTCAGCTCCCGAATCCACTCACACAGTCATCTATCTGCCTATCCTTTTGCCTCCTTACACGGCTCCTGACATTTCGCAGTCCGAGGCAGCGCTTCAGGTTCTTAACGTCTCTCTCTCCTCTTCCCCCGACAACCTTGACGACCAAGACTGTATTGTTGCCGTCAAATTTCGGGGGAGCTGTATTTCTTTCTATAGAATGGGTGACTCCCGTTGGCACCACGCTGACTCTCTTTCCAGCCGATTCGACGACTCCGTCGTCGTCTACTCAAGTAAAGATTCCACCTTTTATCTTACGCCTCCTACTGATACATTCTTCCGCAAGGACGCTAGGAATATGCCAGAACCCAACGTCCCTTTCTTAACTTATTACCGTCAACTCGGACCATTAAAGCAACCGAAGATGGGAGAGTATGAGTACGAGCTGCTGAGAAGGTGCACTCGGACCAAACGCTTGGTGGAGTCACCCTCAGGCGATTTCTTCATTATTGTCAACTATGCTCTGCACACTTGTAAGGGGAAACCCGTCTTCTTTTGGGAGACTGAAGACTTGGATCATATCGAGCCGAAATCTGGGACAAGGTGGTTCATGTTGTATAGGCATGATCCAGCCACAAGGGTGGAGTCTTATGTACAAGACATTGGGGACCTCTGTATTTTCTTAGGAAAGAACGAGCCTTTCTGTCTCTCGGCGAGCATGTATCCTGGACTTGAGCCTAACTCCATCTACTTCACTGAAGGGAATCAGGTTTATCTCTACAATATTCCCGACCAAACCATCTGTCAACTCTCTCATGACGGTCTGATTTCGGATCTCTGGCTTCAGCCCATCCTGCACGAGTAGTTTTATGTTATATGAAATTAATGAAGCAGTCTTGGTCAGGATATGTTGTCAATGTCAATCATGATGTGCTTAGCATCAAGTCTTAGGTCTGCATATCCGGGTTGCATCAATCTATCTATATATAATATAGTTCTTCCTAGCTCACCATTAGTCGGATGCCAATGTTCATTGTGGGTTTCTTTCATCTTTCTGTTATATTTAGTTCAATTGGTGTGATATCTGCTTGTTATACATAGGGCGGTTTTCAGTATGCATTACTATAAGTGCATTCAGAAGAGGGCACTAATAACAGGATGTTTACAGCTAAGTTAATATATTGCTTCATTGGGCTCAAGTCTAATTCTGATAGAAAATTATGCACAAAGTCCCAAATTTCAGTGAAGGTTGCTGTATTATACTTGTTCTAAGTTGTGATTAAGCTAAAATAAATTACTTAAATGGGTCTGAATTGTGTCAATATTACCATGCAACAACTTTGTAAAGTATTTTCCGTGTAGAGTCCATCGTATATCAAGCTGCAGCAAACCAAACCGATTGATAAAATCATAAAATACAGAAAGCTTGATAATGAGTCTCGAAAAGAAAGGGTGATTTTAATAGGTATCACCCAGGAAAGCGGCCAATTTTGACCTCAATATTGCTTTTAAAAATACACAATATTGCTTTGGCTATTTCAACAATGCTATCTAAAGCTTTAGAGATGGGATGCACAAAAATTATTCTTAAATCTGATGCAAAGGAGCTACTACGGATCATAAATCAAAAGGAAAGCAACAGTGAGCTCTACGGCACCCTTGCTGATATCCACCACTCGTGCTCCCTCTTATTTGACTTCGCCTTCGTTTTTGTCCCTCGGACTGAAAATGTATTGGCTGACACTATCGCAATGAATGCCCTCTGTGTGGCTCCTCTACCTCTTGTATTCGATATGCAACATGTGAACTGATGTCTATTTTAATTATTAATCAGATGAGTTGTTCAAAAAAAAAAAAAAATGCTCCAAGTCTTTTGCATTAGTGTGCTCGTTCTATCGAAAAGAACAACAAGTCATACGTATGAAAAATCAGTAGGAGAACAAGAAGTCACACGCGTGAAGAACCATATCAATGCCCTAACTGTTTCAAATTTTTCATGAAAGATCTTGATAACAAAACACATATATAGACACTGGCTTAGTATACGAACGCAGAATCGGTTTAATATGTTCCCAACTTCAGTAACCGGTCACTGGATCTAGACATTACCTTTCCCATTGACCAAAGGCTGACTAGTAAGCAGATGGAAACATCACAAAAAGGTTTTCATTTTTTGCTATCTTTTAGCAGTTTAGTCGAAGTAACATTAAGGAACTCATCATTGTCTAGCCAATATACTTTGTTATTCTCAGTTAAACAAACCTTTCATCACTATCTTCATGAGCAAGATATGACCAAAGAACCCAGCTAAAAGTAACAAAGAGGAAGGACCTGAACAATACAATCACTTTAATCAAAGTAGGCCAAGCCACGCAAATGTGAAAGAGACTACAACAAGCTTAGTACAGTGGAAAACACTAGTTAATAATACAATATTTAAACCAGTATTAATAATGGATGAGTATCTTTACAAACAGTAGAGACTATCCGCTGTAGAAGAAAATAATAAGGTAGCGTAAATCGTAGATTATTTCTTATTTTGGGGGACCGATCTGCAAATCTGCCTGATATTTTAGCGGTATAGTTCCGATCACAATTAAGCTCAGAAAGAGAATCGAGTCGAGGAAGCCTCATCGAAGGAGAGATAATCTGAGATCAATCAAGCCTTTGACAACGTCGTCGAGATGAGAATCACTTGTCATGTCGCTTCTCCCCGCCGATTAGTCGTATCCAGGCCCGTTGATCAGCAGCCCTTTCCGTTTCTTCATCTGTTTTCCAGCGCCGTTTCAGCGCATTTACACTCGATGTTTTTGTCACCTATCTAGAATATGTTAAGTCGTGGATTAAGCTGTTTATCCTTCATACATCGATTCTTTTTCTCGCTGTGCTATGTGTGAAGAATATTGAATAATGTGTTTGTTGAAATTAGTCAGTTCTTCCTAGCTCACCATTAGTCGTGTTTCTCATTAATATGATGATGCTGTATGATTAGGACAATGTTCGTTGTGAGTTTTCTTCATCTTTCCGTTATACCAGGTGATAGTGGGAAGAAAGGAGCGGAGATGGCTCATTTTTTAATCCGAGACATTCGCGAAATTCTCAACAGCACGGATTGTCCACCTCCCACTAGCAACGTCTTGAACCGTGTAAACGTTAGAGATGCTCAAATAAAGGGCCACATGATACCCGTCTCGGCTTGGATCGTGCTTAAATGGCGAGGTGAGCTTTTTCATTTTATTTTTTTTGTTTAAAAGTTTTAGATTAATGGTCATCTCTAATAAGTTTTTTTAATGATATAGGATTCGAAGCCTATTTGGTTGGTGGCTGTGTAAGAGACTTATTGATACACAGAACACCAAAGGACTTTGATGTGGTCACTACAGCCAACCTTCGAGCGGTTTCGTCAATCAAACAATGCTATTCAAATAAGCAATTTTTCAGTTTCTGATTTCAACATATATCTTTTAACTTTTACAGGTTGAGCATTTGTTTTTGGTGGCCCCAATTATTGGGAAAAGACATCCCATATGCAAAGTCGATATAAAGCAATCAATAATCGAGGTTGGTAATAATTGTAGTTTGTGTTTTCTTCATGTTGATGGGGAAAGCATTCTGTTACAGAAAAACCCCACCCGCAGCTTTAATCCACTACTAGCAACTTTTAAATCAGCCTCACATCAACTGTAAAACCCATGATCCTTCTGAGACTCTCTTTACATCAGCTCCTTTACCATCTCTAGAACCCATGATACCAACCTGTAAAAAAACAGAACTTTCACCTGAGAAATCCCAGCAATTTAACCACGTCATCTTCCCATTTACCAGCTCCATCTTCACATGCCTTTGATATAATGAGAATCAGTTGATAGCTTTTAAATGCTATATATATCAATGCTTATAAATCTGCTTATGATGCTCATGATACGTTTTATATCCTTGCTGCATGTAGAACCTTTCATCCCAAGCACACATTTCCAGATTCTTCCTTAACCAGAAATCAGCAACTTGTCTAATTACAGTAGTCTTTAACTTGAAACCATTCACTGATTTTCATCTTAACCGTAGATCACACACTTGACATCTTCACTAGTAAAGATTTGTACCTTTCTTGTACCATTGTATTTAGTTAACAGAACTCAACAACTTGACACTTAGACTTGTGAGATTACACCTTCTTGTCTTGATCCACTATAACAGTTCCAAGTCAAAGAAAAAAAAAAACATTTGACAGCATTCTTGAGATGGTTTTTTAACCATTCTTCAAAATCTGCTCAATTCCATAATTAAGGATTATCTGTTGCTGTCTTTGTAGTTTTCATCTCAAAACAATTAATTTAGCTCAGAAAACCCGCCACTTATCCTTCTTTAAGTAGCTTCTTCAACCAAGTAAACCCCTCAGCAATAAACCCTTGCAAACTCGACGTTAAACTCACTCTACATGCTTCAGCTTTGAACATGTTCTTTATTACTCTTTGCTTCACAAGAGCCAAAGTACTCTCATCTTTGACAATACATCACTTTTAGATAATGTACTTCACCTTATCAACTTCCCTTGAGTTTCTCAATAAGCTTTAAGATCATACAATTCTGAACCAGAACCACCTTCTGATTCTCAGGTATCTCAATTAGGATACGAACCCGTTGTCCCTTATGGCTGGGAGAAGAGCCACTACCGTCTCTACCAAGACAGCCTAAAACGGGACTTCACGGTTAACAGGTGTGACTTATTTATTACATTTTCTATTTGATTTGAATTCATTATCCACTAATTGTGAGTGTTCACGGTGCAGCTTGTTTTTAAATCCTTTTTGCTTCAAAATCTATGATTACAACAACGGAGTTGAAGACTTGGAAAGTCGAATGGTATAATAGCTTTCAACTACTATGCTTATTTTTACCTTCTTTTGATGTATTTAACCATTTTGTTAATGGGATGTAGCTCCGCACAGTGATCAGTGCAGACAAATCCTTTGCCAAAGACTGTGGTATGGTTCAATTGATTATTTTATTGGTTAGTTACGTATCAATTGTAAAGAACAAAAGAAAGTAAAGGAAATATGCTTTTTAGATAGATCAAAGAGTAACGTTTGAGAGAACAATATGGAGTCTCTCTCTCCCCTGAAACTTGATGATCAAAACCAATTGATGCCCTTCTTGCAAACCCACACAGTCTTTTTATACTCACAAACCTCACTCGTAAATCACTCTTCAGCTTACAATACAACTCACTCATGTGCACACATTACAAACAAAATCATTTACACTTTCATCATTCACATCACACTCACTCTTACTTTATAATCTGGCCATGTTATGCAGTGGCCACTTTCTTTATTTTATTCCTCAACTCTGTTTCTCCACTTTCTTTCACTCTTGTCCCACACTTGCGTCTGTGATATTGATATAGTATAGGTGGATAAGTACTTTCATATGTAACAGTCTCATATGTATCATTCCTCGCCCCATCGAAACCGACCTTGTCCTCAAGGTCTAAAGTTGGAAACTGTGACTGAATCTTGCTCTTCCACTCCCAATTACAGTCAAAATCGGGTAATCCTCTCCATTTGATCAAGACTTCCTCGATACCTGATGACTTGTTAACCCTCGTGTTCAAAACTGCTTCGGGTTCAGCTTTAAGAACGCCTTTTGCTGTCAGTTGAGATGGTAAAGAGACCATTCCCAATGAGTTCTCAATCGCCTTCTTCAATTGAGATGCATGGAATGTAGGATGAATCTTCGCCTCAGCCGGGAGTTTGAGCCGGTATGCAACCTTCCCAAACCCTAGCTTCCACCTGATAAGGTCCATAGTAGCGAGCAGACAGCTTCTCATTCGCTCTCCTAGCTAGAGTCTGCTGCCGATATGGACGGAGTTTAACATAGACACTGTCTCCAACCTGGAACTCGATGTCACGACGATGTCCATCAGCTCTTTGCTTCATGAGCTGTTGTGCTCGGTGGAGATGTTCCTTAAGCAGAGCCAGAGCTCCATCTCGGTCAGTCAGCTGCGCTTCTAACTCAGCGTTGGTAGTTGACCCTGTTTCAAATTTCAGTAGAGTCGGTGCCTCTCTTCCATATACTGCCCTGAAGGGGTCATCTGGATGGACGAGTGGAACGAGGTATTGTAGCTCAACTCCGCCCAAGAGAGGAACTTGAACCAAGTCTTCGGCTTGTCACTTGCAAAACACCTCAGATAGGTCTCCATACTGCGATTAGTGATTTCCGTTTGGCCGTCGGACTGAGGGTGATACGGAGTGCTGAGACACAATCTCGTTCCTGCTAGCCGGTACATCTCTTACCAGAACATGCTGGTGAACACTCTATCCCTGTCAGAGACGATGGTGCGCGGAAAGCCATGCAGTTTGATAATTTCCTTGGTATAGATCGTTGCAATGTCTGTCGCAGTAAACGGATGCTTTAACCCCACAAAATGAGAATACTTTGTCAACCTATCCACGACAACCATAATTGTGTTGTAACTCTCAGATCGTGGCAGCCCCTCCACAAAATCCATCGAGACGTTCTCCGACACCTTGTCTGGTATTGGCAATGGTTGCATCAGACCCCCAGGAGCAAGAGTGGAATATTTGTTTCGCTGGCACACTTGGCAAGAAGCCACATATCTCCGGATATCCGTCATCATTCCTTCCGAGAAGAAAAGCTCCCCAATCCTTTTATGTGTCTTGATCACTCCACCATGCCCTCCAACGGGACTATCATGATACTCCTGTAGAATGATGTTGACCAGCTTAGATGTCTTAGGAAAGACTAGCTTACCTTTCCTCAACAGGCGCCCTTGTACCACTGTGAAGTCAGAATGTCAGTTCGGGTCTTGTTGTAGTTCCTGCATTAACTGCTGTAAGCTCGGATCCTTCTTTACTTCACAACTAATCTCCTCCAGCTGTAGAACCGCGGGTGCTGAAATCGCATACAACTCCGCCACAGTCCCCTTTCTAGACAGTGCATCCGCTGCTCTATTTTCCAAGCCGGGTTTGTAGTGAATGTCAAAGTCAAACCCAAGTAGCTTAGTCAGCCACCTCTGATAATCCAAATTGACTTAACGTTGCTCTAACAGGAATTTCAGGCTTTCCTGATCAGTCCTTACGACGAACTTACGCCCCAACAAGTAATGTCTCCATTTTGGATGGCAAAGACAATTGCCATTAGTTCTCGCTCGTAAACCGACTTCAACTTCTCCCTCTCCGTCAATGCATGGCTGAAGAATGCAAGGGGCCGCTTCTGCTGCATTAATACTGCCCCTAACCCGGTACCGGAGGCATCCGATTCCACCACAAATAGCTCGTTGAAATCAGGCATCACTAGTACCGGAACACTGACCATCGCCTCTTTCAGTGCCACGAAGGCCTCCTCTGCCTCACTGCCCCATTTGAACTGGTCTTTTTTGAGTTAGGATGTCAAGGGCTTTGCTATGGCTTCATACCCTTGGACAAACTTGCGATAGTATCCTGTGAGACCCAGAAACCCCCTGAGTTCTTTTACATTCCTCGGAGCAGGCCATTCTTCCATAGCTCTGATCTTCTCATTATCCGCTGCAACCCCTGCTTCCGAGATAATGTGACCCATGTATTATATCTTCTTGCTGCCGAACTGGCATTTCTTCATATTTGCGTACAGCTGATGCCTCGCGAGCTCCCTTAAAACTTCCTCCAAATGTTGCTGATGCTCAGCCTCGTCCATACTGTACACAAGTATGTCATCGAAGAAAACTAGGACCGACTTTCTCAAATACGGTCGAAACACTTCGTTCATCAGGGATTGGAACGTAGCTGGGGCGTTGGATAGTCCGAACGGCATCACTAGAAATTCGTAGTGTCCGTCGTGTGTGCGGAATGCTGTTTTAGGAACGTCCTCTGCTCGCACTAGTATCTGGTGATATCCCGACCTCATGTCCAGCTTGAAGAAGATCTGAGCACCGTGTAATTCGTCCAAGAGCTGATCTATCATTGGGATCGGATACTTATCTGCCACTGTGACACGGTTGAGTGCTCGGTAATCCACGCAGAACCGCCAGCTCCCATCCTTCTTCTTCACCAACAGAACATGGCTAGAAAACGGACTGTTACTCTCTTGAATGATTCCCGCATCCAACATTGAGGCAACCTGTCTCTCAATCTCCGTCTTCTGGGCATGTGGATATCGAAACGGACGAACACTTACCGGGCTAGCTCCTTCCTCCAACGTGATGCTATGCTCCTTCCCACGAGATGGCGGTAGCCCTTGAGGTTCAGAGAACACTGCTTGATATCGCTGTACCAATTCTTCCAACTCAGTCGGTATTACGACTTCTGTGGAGTTTGCTTCCGCTATCAAACCCCCGTACTCGACTAATATGCCTTCACCATCCTTCTCTATAGCTTTCCATAAGGCTTTGAGAGACACAACCGCTGTATGTACGCTACGATCACCTTGCAGCAGAATCCACTCTCCTTCGACCTGAATCCTCATCTGCTGCAATTTCCAATTGACTCGCATTTCTCCCAAGGTGTCTAACCACTGTACCCCGAGAATAACATCCGCAATCCCCAGCTCCAACGGTAGGAAGCTGGTACGTATAGTGCACTCCTGTAGGTGTAGTTCCACATCTGCTATTACACCTCTCCCTTTCACAGATACGCCACCTGCTACCATCACTCCATATCTTGAGGTAGCTTGTGCCCTTAATCCCAATCGTCGTACCAATTTATCGGATACTAAGTTGTGGGTAGCCCCACTGTCGATTAGGACTATCACCTCCTCGCTGAGCATCCGTCCTCTTACCTTCATCGTCCGAGGTGATGAGATGCACACCACGGAGTTGATCGAAAGCTCAGCTGTCTCTTCCTCAACTTCATAACATTTTGCTTCGATTTCGCAAGGCTCCTCCGTCCACTCGATTTCACTTCCGTCTTCTTGGACGAGCAACACTGTCAATTCCTTCCTTGGGCAACGATGACCGGCGACGTATTTCTCGTCGCATTTGAAGCAAAGGCCCTCGGCTTTCCACCGCGCTACCTCGGCCGGCGTAAGGCGACGATATGGTGGTTTAAGCCTGTTATGAGAGTTAAGGTTTCGATTATTTGCTCCTCGGTACGTAGTCGTTTGTCCCTCTCCCATTAAGTTAGACTTGGGCTTGCTCATACTAGGCCCATTACTAGTCGATTGGATATGTGATCGTTCGTTGTTGGGCTTGGTCGATCTCGATGCACTTCCCGACTGACCCACCGGAGTGACCTCTTCCTTCGTCGACCATTCTTCCACCATCTTCGTCGTGTCCATCATCTTCCGCAGGTTTCGCGGCTCGAACATCTTCACCCCCGCCCTGATTTTTGGCTTTAACCCCACCATAAACGACATTTCTAGTACCTTCTCAGTTATATCCGGAGCATTCGCCGCTAAAGAGACGAAATCCCGACAGAATTCTTTGACGGATCCTTCTTGTCGAAGCACCAGTAACCTTTCTCCCGATGATGTGTCTTGAACCGTTGAGTATTGCTCCAGCACTCTACTTTTCATTTGATTCCAGCTCAGAAACGGGTCTCTATCCCTTTCCCATCGGTACCACATAAGCGCATCTCCATCAAAACACATTCGAACCGCTCGTATTTTCTGCTCCTCCGTGAAATCACCAAGCTCAAAAAACTGCTCCACCCGAAGTACCCAGCTCTCAGCATTCTTGCCATCAAACCCCGGGGTCTCAAAACGACGAGACATGGGCTGATTCTTTCCCCCGAGGCTCTCACCCCATGAGGTTCTCCCGGTTGAGAATATTGGTTTATCTCTGTGATCTTCTCCTCCGCTCTTCCTATTCGGCGGTGAAGTGTCGGTCTGGCTCTTCTCTCCACCAGACGGACCACCTCCACTGATGAAGGGTTTGCCGGAGGAAGTCTCCTCTTCCTGACACTTCTTACCCTTGTTCATCTCGAGCAAGCGCTTCTTTCCTTCATCTTCTTCGTGAAACGCTGCTCCAGACGGTCGAAGATACCCATCTTACTGGTTTGAATCTGCATCTGTTGATGCATCGTCACCATGGCCTGCTCCAGGACTGACAACCGCGACATGCTTTGCTCCAATGCCGTGACCCGTGTGAATCCTGAAGAACTTGCTCGGCTATCTCCGTGTCACGTGGTTTTGGCGGCATGATTCCCTATGATCGTAGCTTGCTCTGATACCACTTTGATACAAGTTAAGTATCAATGGTAAAGAACAAAAGAAAGTAAAGGAAATATGCTTTTTAGATAGATCAAAGAGTAACGTTTGAGAGAACAATATGGAGTCTCTCTCTCCCCTGAAACTTGATGATCAAAACCAATTGATGCCCTTCTTGCAAACCCACACAATCTTTTTATACTCACACACCTCACTCGTAAATCACTCTTCAGCTTACAATACAACTCACCCATGTGCACACATTACAAACAACATCATTCACACTTTCATCATTCACACCACACTCACTCTCACTTTATAATCTAATTTGGCCATGTTATGCAGTGGCCACTTTCTTTATTTTATTCCTCAACTCTGTTTCTCCAGGAAGTGTTCCCCACTTTCTTTCACTCTTGTCCCACACTTGCGTCCGTGATATTGATATAGTATAGGTGGATGATTACTTTCATATGTAACAGCCTCATACGTATCAGTTTGTTTTCTTATCTTGTTTCAGCTAGAGTTTTAAGGGGTGTGAGAATTGCTGCTCGCTTGGATCTATCCCTTTCAGAGGAAATCGAAGCTGCTATACCCAGATTCGTAGACTCAGTGGCCCAGTTAAACTCGGTATGTTTTTTAAATTCTTTAAATACTGTATCTTGTTTATTTTAGACTAACATGTTGACACGTGTTTTTTTTTTTGCTCAGTTTAGGCTGATGAAGGAGATGGACTCTATGTTTTGTCATGGAGCGGCTGTTTTTTCCATTCATCTCCTGAGGAAGTTGAAGATTCTCCATGTTCTGCTTCCGTTTCAGGTGCGTTATTTTCTTCATTACTAGATGTTTTTGACTCGTCATGTTCATGATCTAATCCCATTGAACATGTATTCAGGCAGTGTAGGTGGAAAGTGGAGAAGAGGTGGGAGAAGAAACACCATTGAGCTATGTCATGCTCCAGACGTTATTCTCTTGCATGGATAAGCTATATTCATGTGACAACCCCGCTTCACAATCACTCTGGTTAGTTTCATTTGAGTTGAATATTACACATGTCATCATATAGATATATATAGAGATTTGACTCTTTTCTAACTTTGACAATCAATTAGGATCGCACTCTTAGCTTTGCACACAGCTTTGGTGGTCCATCCCGTGCCTCCCATAGTTGTGTGCGCTGCCGCCTGTATTTTATGTGGAGAAAAGTTGGAGAAATCCCTCATGTTTGCTAGGAAACACGAGGAAGACTTGACAGAATATTGGCCGGAATTTGCTGCGTATTCAGTGTATGATGAAGATATGGTAGAAGCAATCAGAGCCCTAGGGTTTCTGGTTCGAGAATATTCTGATATTCTGGTAGACCGAAGGAGACTATCTTGGGAACTATCCGACAGGGATATCCGGAACATGCGGGTAATGTTCTTAATTATGAACAGTCTCTGCATATAAATTCTTTTTCATATGTATGTGTTTAACTCTGTTATCATTTTATCATATCCTCAGGTGTTCATTGGTAAGGCGGAGTGGAAACGCGCATGTGATTTGTTTGTCGTGTTCCAGGATCCGACTACATACAAGAAGGTGAATCTGAGACTAATGTTCAAGATATAAAAATAGTTTCCACTATGACTAATTTATTTTAATATTTCAGGTGTTCCAGGTTGTAGTTGACAGCTGTGTGGACGAGAGAGTGGATCTGAGTCTTCGCGCACCAAGTGTGATCGGGAAAGTGTTAGGAGAGATCATTTTGAAGACTATAGAGAAAGGAATAAGTGGCCAAGTTCTTGAGGTGTAACTTCGCTCGCTCCACCATATACATGTAGTTTGCTGATCAGCAGGTTTGATTGTAGTACTCGCTTTCATTTGTGGATTCCTACTGATGTTTAACTCTATCCTTGTGTCCTGTTTTGTAATGTTTAGTCAAAAAGTACTTGGAAGACCCTTGTGTGTGGGTGGAGTCAAACACAAGTACCCTCAACATCCTCTCGTCGCAGGCTGAGATAGCCATTGGATTCCTTCTCATTATCTCTCTGCTCTCGTACGCTCTTTCTTCCTTTTAGAACCGATAATAGTTTATTGGCACTAAATTCCATATAACCTTTTGAAGTGAATTGAGTTCATAATTGAATCCTATGACTTATGAGTGTTAGAACTGCGTTTACTCAGTTTTCACTTATTTGAACAAAACTGTCAATTTACTTGCTGCATATGGCAACGCAACATTATACATACATTCATGTACTGGCAGGTACATCCATTCAAATGTTTTTCTTGTTCTACTTTTGGTTTGAGTAATCATTTATCTCTATTGGCTCAACATCTCCAAGTAGTATTCTTTGTTGAAACTTGATCAACTGAGCATATGATTAATAGGAGGAACCACCGTTTTCTTTATCAAACACCTTTTTCTCTTTGTTGATGCTCTTTATCTTTGAGACTAAGTGTTACATGGGCAAAGACCATTAAGTCAGTAATGAGAAGTGTGTTTTGTTCCTTTTGTTGAAAGTCTTGTGTGTTGTGTCATGACAAACCGTCAATTTCAAAACCATTTTCATAATTCTCTCCATGAACAAAGATAAACGTAGTTTCCAGGATTGTTGGTTGGATCTTGAGAGTTGTTCATTAGTGATAGATATGGTACATAAATCGTTTGTTAATAGGTTTGTTATAAACCGGTACATATCTTCTTTTCGCCTCTGGTTTAGGCCAATCTTATACATGTATATAAGCCCACATGTAATCATTTGATTAATTAACAATGAAGTAGTTGTGGTTCCTAACACAAACAAAATCATTATGATGTATATTAGCAAGTGAGTTATATAGATGCAGATGCTTCAACAACAGAAAAAACATAAAAGCCAGTAAAAAGATCTTTAGCAGCCTAAATTAACAAGGATGGTTCATAGCATTCTCACTTTGTCAGGCATAAGTGTACTAAAGCTTAGCAAAATGGCAAATGATCTAACAATGTCAAATTAACTCAACACTCTCTTTACCCTTTGCTTGCTTCTGCTCTGCAATATACTGGTGAACTCTCCTAGATCTACTTCTCATTTCCTCTATCATCTTCTCCGTCTCATCGATTATCTGTTTTGGTATTTGAACCTCCATGTATTTAAACCATTCTCCGAGTGTCATCTTCTCTAAATCTACCTTGTCTACATTACTGGATTCCTGTTCAGCCTTTTCTTCATCATCACACCCACCATCTGCTGTCTCAGTTACAGCCTCCTTGATGTCATTTGGTGAATCTTGTAAGTTCTCTGTCTCTCCATCTTCTCTAACACTACGGTTCAGGTCCTCCTCTCGTACTAGTGTGCTCTTCCTTGACTCAGTCTCCACCTGCTCTACCCTCTTAGATGTCTCATCTTCTTTATCACTTGTTTCACTGTGATCTTTCTCAGCTTCAACATCCTTTTCATTTTCCTTATCTTCTTCAACATCATCATTTCTAGCTTCCATCTCTTCTTCTACAATGCTCACGGATGGCTTCTGCTCCATTTTCTTCTTCTTTGCACGGCTTTTCTTGGCTTGGTTCAGGACCATCTCCAACTCCAGATAAGAATCTCCTCCAATTTCTTTCTTCTTGCTCCTGGTAGCCCTTGAAGGTCTTCTCATCTCCTCTAAAGCAATATCCTCAGTCTTTACATTCTCCATCAATCCCAAACATTCATTTCCAATCTGCTTGCTCCTTGTTGCTCTCTTCATGGCTGAGATTTCCACTTCCTTCGGGTTTGGGATATCCTCAATTTCCAATTTGACCGAATTCAAACCAGAATTCTGGGCAGCCTCGGCCTCAGTGTTCTTCTTACCTCCCCTAGCCCTACAGATGCCCTTTTTCTCCACCTGAACGACTTCTTCATTCGTAATCACTACCTTCTTTTCGTTCTTCCGGGGCCTGCCAACCATAGAATTCACCTCCGGTTCCTTTTCGTTGTCGGCTACATCTTCCAGAGCTTTACTTCTCGTAGCCCTAGTTCTCTTCGGTGGTTCATGTTCGTCTTGCTGCGCAGATCTACCCTTGCGCGTTGGTTTCTCCTGAACAGACTCGTTAGGAACCGGATCCGGATCCGCAACAGGTAGACGCCTGTTATTCTTTCTAGGCCTCGGGGGAAGCTTAGGATCATCCACCTGAACATCAGTCTCAAAGTTCACTACAATGGAAGTATACTCACCAAGCTTAATCACGTCGCCCTGGCGGAGATTGACTGGAGTATCTGGACTGAGAGCTTCTGAGTTGAGAATGGTGCCGTTCGAAGATCCGAGGTCGTGGATTATCCAGCTCTCTGAATCCGAGACGATGCGAACGTGTTTGGTGGAGATTCCGGCGTCTCTAATGGCGATGTCATTACCCCTAACGATTCGGCCGATCCGGATAGTAGATCCGGGTTTGAACTCAAGAGATTCGCCATTTCTTGGACCTTGGACGAAAGCTAGCTTCAGCAATGGAGGGATCATCGTCTCGTCTCTGAGAAGATTCAAAGGAATTTTGAAATTCGGATTGTGAATGTCTAACGAAACGTTGCTGAAATACGGAGCGTTTCTCCAGCCAATGGGCTTTGCCTTTCCGTAAAGGCCCGTCTAAGTCTTTTCGTTATAGCCCACTGATCTTACTTATGATCTTTTTCTCTCTTTCAACTCCAATTATGAGTTATGATATAAGTTTAGTAAATTGATAACACTACTCACTAGACACAATCTCGTGAACACTACTATAGAGTATAGACCATAGACAATCTCGTGAATTTCCAGTACCTTGAGTTAGTTCGGTTCGGATAAACCAATCAGTTCGGTCGAACCGAACCGAACTAGTAACTAAAACTAAGGCTGTGAATGGTACAAGCAGTTTCAACGGATTGAATTATATGTGGACTGAACCATATTATTTTTAGGGCAGATTAACCAAGTTTATTTTTTGTTCATAAAAATAATCTGCACTTGATCTATAGTGGATTTTTTTATTTTCATTTTTTCAAATCATTGCGTACCAAAAATGACGAATAATGACGAATGGTAAATAAAACGGTCTATACTATTTACGGAGTAGTCCGTCCTCCGCTGCTACCATTCAAAATCTAAATTAAAATGATTTCTGATCGTTTCAACTTATGTAACCGAATTAAATAACCAAACTAAGAAACCAAAAACCAAAAAAAGTTGGTTCGGTTCGATTTGGAAAATTTGGTTTGGGTAAACATGAGAATCTTAAACATTATCCACGTCAACTCATTGGGTGGTCCTACTGAGAAGAAAGCTACCAAGGAAGAGAAGATAAACTTGTGGTGTAGATTAGTTCTCCATTGCTAAGGATCTAAGAAAAGACTTTCTGATCATTAATCCATACATATCCATCCATCAAAATTCAGACAGCCACAAGATGATCCAACTCCTTTTAACCACCACTAACTCTGCGCCACATGTTCACCTCCAATATTCTATATCTTTCCCATCTCACCAACAGATTATAATTTAACAGTCTCATTAGCCTTTGTGATTACAATCAAAGCTCTGAAAAAACAAACAGACTTGTTTAGTATTATTATGTTGAAAGAAGAGAGCAACGAGAGTGGTGGTACTTGGACACGACCATGTGACACATGTAGATCAACCGCCAGCACTGTCTACTGTGAAGCTGATGCCCGAGTTCATGCAGCCAATCGTGTTCGTGTCTGCCAATCATGTGAGTCTGCACCGGCTGTGTTTTTCTGTAAAGCAGACGATGCGTCTCTTTGCACAGCTTGTGATGCAGAGGTTCATTCCGCAAACCCACTAGCTAAACGTCATCAACGTGTTCTTATTCTGCCAATATCTGCAAACTCTATCAGTTCCATGTCCACTGTTCATGCAGATAATAACGAGATAGTGGTGGGTGAAGAAGACGATGATGATGAGGTGGCTTCGTGGTTGATGCTTAATCCTGTGAAAAACAGTAATGAACACAACAATGGGTTCTTGTTTGGTATTGAGTATCTTGATCTTGTGGACTACGACAACAAATTCGAAGATCAGTACAGTCAATACCAGAGGAGCTTTGGGGGAGAAGATAGAGTTGTGCCAAGTCACCTGCAACAAAGCCAACACAACTTTCATTTGGGTATCAACTATGGTTTCTCAACAGGAGCTCACAATGGTTCATCAGTGGACATGATCAGTGTTGTGCCAGAGTCAACAGCAAGTGACACAACAGTCCAACACCCACAAGCCTCTAAAGAGAGGATAGACCAACTATCTGGCCCATCTACTCAGATGGTTCAGCAGCTAACTCCAGCAGACAGGGAGGCTAGGGTCCTGAGATACAGAGAGAAGAAGAAGACGAGGAAGTTTGACAAGACAATAAGGTATGCTTCAAGAAAGGCATATGCAGAGATAAGACCACGGATCAAGGGCCGGTTCGCAAAGAGGATAGATATCGAAGCTGATGCAGACCAACTCTTCTCAACATCATATGGATCCTTACTTATGTAAAAAAACTTAACATTCAAACATTGAGAAATCTCAGTATTCAAACATTGCGGAAACAAACATTCGCGAAATATTATTACTGAAGGAGAATACGAAACAGAGAGACAGAGAGAACATCATCATCATCTATCACATCTTGGATTTGGATTGTGCTCTTGCAATCTTGAACCACTCAGTATGGAAAGAACCTTCCACATCAGTCCTTTCATAAGTATGAGCACCAAAGTAATCTCTCTGAGCTTGGACAAGGTTCGCCGGCAATCTCTCTCTCCTATAAGAATCAAAGTAAGCCAGACTCGCAGACATACCTGGCGTGCTAATACCCGAGTTGATACTCAAACAAACCACTCTTCTCCAAGCTGACTGTCTCTCAATAATCTCTTTTGCAAACTCAGGATCCACCAAGAGGTTAGCCAGTTCTGCATTCCTGTCATAAGCTTGCTTGATCCTGTCTAAGAAGATTGCTCTGATGATACACCCTCCTTTCCAGATTCTAGCTAGCTCACCTAGCTTTAGGTCCCAGTCTTTCTCCATGCTCTTGGCACGGATTAGGTTCATTCCTTGTGCGTAGCTACAGATTTTTGATGCGTAAAGAGCCTTCCTCACATCATCGATTAGTTGTTTCTTGTCAACGTTTTGATCGGTTAATACATCTCCAAACCCACCTTGTTTGAAGACTTTAGAGGCTTGAACACGTTCATCCTTTAGCCCGCTGAGGAACCTTGCGTCAAGAGATGATTCAATGGTGGGAGAAGGAACAGATAGCTCAGCAGCTTGCTGTACTGTCCATTTTCCGGTACCTTTCATACCGGTTTTGTCCAAAACCTTGTCAACCAAATACCCATCTCCCTTATCATCCTTGATCCCGAAGATATCCGCTGTGATCTCTATCAAGAAACTCTCAAGCTCACCTTTGTTCCACTCGGTAAACACACTGTGAAGCTCCTCATTCGATAATTTACCAACAGATTTCAAAACGTCATAAGCTTCTGCAATCAGCTGCATATCACCATACTCAATCCCGTTGTGTACCATCTTGACAAAGTTTCCAGACCCACCTTTCCCAATATAAGTCACACAAGGACCACTATCCCTAACCTGAGCTGCAACCTTAAGAACAATGTCTTCAATATTCTTATAAGCTTCAAAGGACCCTCCAGGCATCAAAGATGGTCCATTACGAGCACCTTCTTCACCACCAGAAACTCCCATTCCGAGGTAAAGGAAACCATTCTCAGCCACGGATTTTTCTCTCCTCTCTGTGTTCTCATACCATTCATTACCACCGTCTACAATGCAATCACCTTTTTCTAAATAAGTAGAGAGGGTCTTGATGGTTTGGTCGACGGGTGCACCAGCTTTGACAAGCATGATTATAACACGTGGCTTCTGAATTGAGTTGACGAAAGATTCAGGGTCATGGAAGCCGTAGACTGGGAGGTTACCTTCTTTCTTGGCTCGTTCAACTGTCTCGTCTACTTTGGAAGTTGTTCTGTTGTAAACAGAGATTGGGAAGCCTTTCTCTGCAATGTTGAGTGCTAAGTTTTGGCCCATCACAGCTAGTCCAGCTAGTCCTATTCTAGTAGGTTGAACAGCCATTGTATTCGTCTTCTTCTTCTTCTTCTTCTTCTCTCAGCTGGGGAAAAAAACACCACACAAATCTCAAATCTAAGAAATATAGAGCAAATAAGACACATGAAAACATCTCCTTAAGCTACACATTGCTGAGATCGAAAGCCAAACTTTGACAATAAACACATGGATTCAACCAGGGATCAAAATCTCTAACACATAATCGATACATGCAACTACAAAACTTGAGCTAAATCAACACGAAGAAGATTATTACAGATCTAGAAAAAATTTACGATCAAGATCGAAGAACCAATTATTATATAATCAAAACAGATATTATAGTGAGAATTTTCAATAGAATCCTAGATCACGAGATTCATAAACACAAAAAAATGTTGGTGAGATCCTAGATTACACAAAACTTAATCACTTGTCCGAAACTTTCCTGTCAAGTTTTTTTTTTCGAAAATCAAGTACCAAAAAAAAAAAGGTTCGAAAAAGAGAGAGTGTGATCGGAGAAACAAACCTGCTTTCTCCCGAAATGGATTTGATATTTTCCAGGAAAGATCGAGGGGAACGATCGGTAAAACTTCAGAGACAGGTGATTTGTATCAGAGATTTATAAGGGTCTGAATCGCACCAAATAGAAATAAAAATTCTTTTAAAGTAAATGTCAAAATTGGTCACTCTGCGTTAGGTGAGGAAAGGTAAGGTGGGTGGTTGTAGATGTTTGATGATTCTCTTCTATATTGGATCCTCCAAAATATAATTCTTTTCACACCTTGTTAATTTTTTTTTTCTTAATTTGATCATTTATACATACCAATTTTCCACTAATTATAAAGCAATTAAACCATCATGATTACATACCAATTTGACCATTTTTTGCATACCAATTTTCCTCATTCATACACAAGTAAATCCCTAATAAGTGAATAATTATGAGGAAACATTTTAAAAACATTAGAACATGATGAGTTTCTTAATCTTTAAGCAGACAAGTATAAAAGAGACATACATTGCAGTTTTGGAGAAGCTTTTTGCTGTGAAGAGTTACATAACAAAAATAAGAACAAAACTATGACAGATATAACAAGCAAAATACTTTGTAATAACCCTATTAACGTATCAGTTAAAGAATGCCTGAAAGACTGAAACATATCGATCATTCGAGGTTACCTCTTATCGATATGTTTCACTCTTCCGGTTTGTTTTTTTTGTCTCCCTCTCTCTAGAGACCAAAATTGCACATCTGCACAAACTCCATTTCGTTATCAACGTATTTAGTCCATAGAGACTTGTATTGGTTCATAGCAATGTCAAGCCATGGTTTCATGTTTCCATTGTAATGTATCACTGCTGCTTTTTCTATTTCATCCATACTCACTCCCGGGTTGTACCCTAACCCAAGCACATGCCAAGACTTATCCAATGATTTCGTCTTTGAATAGAATGTGATCAATCCTGGAGGCAGAGTCCCCAATTTCCACAGACTTCTGTCTTCATTCTGCTCACAAAAAACAGAAGATAAGCAGATGATTTGATATTATATATCACTAATCACAATTGACTTACCAAGTTCTGCCAGTAATGGTACTGATCGGTGCATTTCTCGCGCCTCCAAGCATTGAGATCAAATATATTCATTCCAAAGGCCCAAGCACAAGCATTGGGGTTAAAGCTCTCTTTGATCTGAGGATGACTGAAATTTAGGTATTGACCATATCGATGAAAAGAGCCAAAGCATGTCTCAACAGCTCCATTCACCTTTCCATCCAAGTTTATCTTCCATAAACCAGTCACATCTTTCTGCACCACAACATCATCGTCTAAGAACAAGATCTTGTTCAGCTTGGGATACATCTCAGGTAAGTAAAATCTGAGATGGTTCAACATCGAGAGATATTTCGGGTTCTTGAACTTAATGTTATGTGCATCTTTAGTTGCGTTCTCCGCCTGGTTCTCAAAATAAAACTTCTGCAACTTAGCAGACTCAAGCTGTCTCAAGACTGGTGCATACGAAGAGTTCAGGAACTTGAAATCCTCAACAGATTTGATCTCAACATGTGCACCACGGTCCAAAGGACGCATCTTAAACCAAACCTTCATGGCTGCAAGATTCATTCGATCAGTCACCACATGAAAGACATGTTTCCATGGCTCCTCCGCGTTCATCACAACCGATCTCACCACAACTGACACAGCAATCACATTGTCAGAGAAAATCGCATAATGGTAAAGACTTGGATCCTCAGCAGCTGGATCAGGTGGAGCATCCTTGTACTTCTCAGGATTTGAGATCCTCTCTCCTACAAGCCTCATAGCCAAACAATTAAGACTTTTAGGAACCGACTTAGCTGAAATCAAGCTAGCAACAGCGCCGTTTTTCTTTGCCTTTGTTAACTGCTCTTGAACAGCAAAGATTGTATCTTTCAGCTTTTGGATTTTTAGCTGCGTATCATAACTCTCTTTCGACTCAACAATCATCATCCTCGCTGTCTTCACCTTATCTTTCACTTCTTTCTCAAGCTGCCTAAACGTATCTTCCTCAAGAGCATTGCCATTTTCAGAGACAGCAGATTGTTTCGACTGCAGATCAGAGAAGTTGATAGATAGATCTTCAAACAGTTTTAGCTGCTTGGAAGCATCAAGCTTCAGCTTCCTGGCGTAAGCCGCATATGCATTCACCAGTGTCAGATGATCAGTCGCTTGCTTGTGTATCAGATCCAACCTTGTTTTCAATGGATCTGATTGTAAAGCCAGAAACGTCCTCTGCATATATGCGTTTCCCACACTTGGCAATGTCTAAACCACAGAACCAAAAAATCATCCAACGAGCAATCAGAATTCTAGTTAATCAACAAAATCGAAGCTCAGATTCATTCTAAATTTGATCGAATTGTAAGGAGCAGTGAGATTGAGACGCTTACATGATCCTGAGGCTGATGACGAGAGGAGTTGAGGAAGACGGAGAAGGTGGCAAGGAAGAGAAAAGAGAACAAGGCGGAGATAAATATCCGGTACGAGAAGAAACTCCGAAGTCCGGTAGATTGGCCGGATCCGACGCCGCCGCGGCCTCCACGGAAGGCCACCGCCATTTCTACCGAAACACTTCACCTATAACAGTCAGTTTTTTTTCCGATTCGAATTCGTCGGTGAGCTTCTTGCTTGGAGATGACTGACTTAACCTCTGGAGAGTGACGGATAGATCTCAAACATTTAGTGAAGAAAACACGTTAATATAATCATTAAAATAAACAATTAATTTAGTGCAGAGCTAACAAACAAATAAATAAAATAAAAATAAAAATGCCTTTCCGGTTCAATATTTGATTTTTTTTTAATTCTACGGGCCTGTTTAAATTTTAAAAATTTTGGGTTTAATTTAAGCGGACTAAAAAGTTAGTTTGGCCCGTAAATAAAAAATGGGCCCATATAAATTTCACAAAATTGGGCTCTAAAAACCGCGTTTGGTACACGGGTTTAACGCGGTTTGGCACACATATCGAGGTCATTTTATGTCGGTTTACATGCCAAACCGTGTCCAAACCGTGTCCAAACCGTGTTTGATCCGTTTCCGATTTGAGTCCGACCCGTGTTTGACTTGTGTCCGACCCGTGTTTGACTTGTGTCCGACCCGCGTTGACCTTTTTTTTTTCCCCAATTCCGACCATTTTTTTTTTGGTTTCAACGGAAGAAAATTTGACAGGCGCCGGGTAATGCCTCATGAGTCATGCCAGAGAATCTTAGATTCTTGCGTATGACCAGAGCAGTGGTTTCATTCCATGAAAAAACTTCATACCGAAGAGTTCCAATCAGTTCTTATTTTCCAGATTTTGTAAAACACGTGAACTCAATTAGCACGACGAACTTTTCGTTTGTTTACAAGGAATGTGCGAAGCAAGGTGCGGTAGAGCTAGGCAAGCAAGCTCATGCTCATATGATATTATCTGGGTTTCGTCCGACTACATTCGTGCTGAATTGTTTACTTCAAGTGTACACAAATTCTAGATATTTACTCTCTGCTTCTATGTTGTTCGACAGAATGCCTCTGAGAGATGTTGTTTCGTGGAACACAATGATAAATGGCTACGCGAAGAGTAATGAGATGTTTAAAGCGAGTTCTTTCTTCAATATGATGCCTTTGAGAGATGTTGTGTCATGGAACTCAATGCTTTCTGGGTATCTACAAAACGGTGAGAGTTTGAAAGCTATTGAGATTTTCGTTGACATGGGGAGAGCAGGTATTGAGTTTGACTGTAGAACTTTTGCCATCGTTCTGAAAGTATGTTCCTTTTTAGAGGAAAGCAATTTAGGAATGCAGATTCATGGGATTATTGTACGAGTGGGTTGTGATACTGATGTGGTTGCTGCAAGTGCATTGTTGGATATGTATGCAAAATGTAAGAGATTTGATGAGTCGCTTAGAGTGTTTCAAGGTATTCCAGAGAAGAACTCTGTTTCTTGGAGTGCTATAATCGCGGGTTGTGTTCAGAATAACTTGTTGTCCCTTGCTTTGATGTTTTTCAAGGAGATGCAAAAGGTAGATGGTGGAGTGAGCCAGTCAATTTACGCTAGCGTCTTGAGGTCATGTGCTGCGTTATCTGAATTGAGATTAGGTGGTCAGTTACATGCTCATGCCTTAAAGTCAGATTTTGCAGCTGATGGTATAGTGAGAACGGCCACATTGGATATGTATGCAAAGTGTGATAATATGCAAGATGCTCAAATTTTGTTTGACAAGTCACAAAATCTTAATCTACAATCTTATAACGCAATGATTACTGGCTATTCGCAGGAAGAACATGGTTTCAAAGCTCTACTGGTGTTTCACCGGCTCATGTTATCTGGTCTTGGGTTCGACGAAATAAGTTTATCAGGAGTGTTCAGGGCTTGTGCCTTGGTGAAAGGTCTTTCAGAGGGGCTTCAGCTTTACGGTTTGGCGATAAAAAGCAACTTGTCAGTAGATGTTTGCGTTGCAAATGCTGCTATTGGCATGTACGGGAAATGCCAAGCTCTGTCTGAAGCCTTTCGTGTATTCAATGAGATGAGCAGAAGAAATGCTGTGTCTTGGAATGCGATTATTGCCGCACATGAGCAGAACGGAAAAGGATGTGAAACGCTTTCTCTTTTCGTCTCAATGCTCCGTTCTAGTATCGAACCTGATGAGTTTACTTTTGGAAGCGTGTTGAAAGCTTGTGCTGGTGGTTCTTTGGGCTACGGTATGGAGATTCACTCCAGCGTTGTCAAGTTAGGAATGACTTCAAATTCCTCTGTTGGATGCTCTTTGATAGATATGTATTCAAAGTGTGGAATGATAGAAGAGGCAGAGAAGATACATAGCCGGTTGTTTCTTCGAAGCAATGTTCCGGGAACAATGGAAGAGCTTGAGAAGATGAACAATAAGAGACTGCAAGAAATGTGTGTTTCATGGAATTCAATCATTTCTGGATATGTAACGAAGGAACAGAGCGAAGTTGCTCAGATTCTTTTCACCAGGATGATGGAGATGGACATAACTCCTGACAAGTTTACTTATGCAACGGTTCTTGATACCTGCGCGAATCTAGCTTCCGCTGGATTAGGCAAACAGATTCATGCTCAGGTCATCAAGAAAGAATTGCAAAATGAGGTGTATATCTGCAGCACCCTCGTTGACATGTACTCAAAATGTGGAGATCTCCATGATTCAAGATTGATGTTTGAGAAGGCCCTGAAAAGAGATTTCGTGACCTGGAACGCCATGATTTGTGGGTATGCACATCACGGGAAAGGAGAGGAAGCTATAAAACTGTTTGAGAGAATGATACTCGAAAACATCAAACCAAACCACGTGACTTTCATATCAATACTCAGAGCTTGTGCTCACATGGGTCTAATCGACAAAGGACTAGAATACTTCCACATGATGAAGAATGATTATGGCTTGGATCCTCAGCTACCACATTACTCAAACATGGTGGATATCTTAGGAAAATCCGGAAAGGTTGAGAAAGCATTGAAGCTCATTCGAGAGATGCCATTCGAAGCAGACGATGTTATATGGAGGACGTTGTTAGGAGTCTGTGGGATACATAGAAACAATGTAGAGATTGCTGAAGAAGCAACTGCTGCTCTGTTGAGATTGGATCCACAAGACTCTTCAGCTTATACTCTTTTATCGAATGTATACGCAGATGCAGGGATGTGGGAAAAGGTTTCGGATTTGAGGAGAAGTATGAGAAGCTTTAAGCTTAAGAAGGAGCCTGGTTGCAGTTGGGTTGAGCTCAAAGATGAGCTTCATGTGTTTTTCATTGCAGATAAGGCTCATCCTAGATGGGAAGAGATCTACGACGAGATTGGTTTGATTTACGGTGAAATGAAATCGTTTGGTGATTCTTCTTTGGTGCCTGAGTTTGAAGTAGAAGAACAAGACCAATGGTACCACTGCTAAACAATTTAATTAGTATTTCTGTAACTTTTTTTGCATACAATGTATAGTTGTGTAGTTTGTTCTAAATGAATATTGTTGTTACAAATTTACATTTATGGACAATCATAACTAGTTTCTTTTATACCCTATCCGCTTTGTGGTTAGCTTTTCGGAAGAACGCACCAAAATGTTAAAGAGTGGACTGAATACCACACCATTTTTTCAAGTTTGGAATGTGTTTCGACTATTGTTAGAGTAGCTGGATCGCCGATTACCGGACCACCATGTTAACTGTCTGAAACAAACCGGACCTACACCAGATTTTCCACACAGTTGTGTTTTGTATTAAGGAAAGATCAAACCAGAGAAAAGTGTTGTTAACACATCCAAGTCTCTCCTTACCACTAGACCACAACCGTCTGGAATCATAACTAGTTTCAATGGATTACTTTGATCTATCTATTTTTAATCAAAAACAAGTTACTACAACAAGTCTACAAGGATATTATAGATGAGAAAACTAATATAATCACAACAAAGAATCAATAAAAATGGGTAAAAACTTATCAGTAATACCAAAATTGATAAATAGAAAACAACAAACAAAACAGAGTTCTTCATGAAGAGTGTAAATCTTCTGAAGACAAAAAATCTGATCTTTTGTGTTAAACATTGTGTGATCTGTCTTATGAAGTCGAGGAAATATCCTCTGTTGTTTTCAGGCGTTTCGGATCCAGCTCTTCTTGGATATTATCTTCTTCCTCTGCTTCTTCCTCTTTTAGTTCTTCATGTTGTTGATTTAGATGGCCATTGACTGCTTCATGACCAATAAGAGAGACATGTTTGCTAGTGATTTGGCGACCAGCTCTAAGCTTTGGACCCCAATGTTTCTCTGGATTTGGCAGAAACCGAGCTACTTTCTTCGCCTGCGCCTTGCTCAGCGAGCCAATGTGACGTGAAAAATCAACCTGTCCAAACACAAGACGGTAACAGAAAACAAAGATTCAAGCTTTGAAGTTTATTCAGTGTCTAACAATGTTAGAGAAGCTAGAACAAGACCTGATGTGATGGTTCTTTTGACAATATCACACTTCCGGGGTGTTCAGGGGATTGTGCCTTTATGGGATGATTCTTTACCTACAACAAAACAACATCAACCAAGAAACAAAACTTCAAAAACAAGATTTGGTTTAAATGAAACAGAGCTACATCCTGAATCATCGGTTTAGTTTTACCCAGCAGCGCATGATGTCCCAGATAACCTCCATAGGAGCATCAGTTTTCATGCCGAGAGGATTCACATGAGATCCCGAGATACGGTAATTAGCATTGATAACAGCTGATCGAAACATAGCAGCTGATGGTGAAATGCATTTTAGCGTCGCACAAAGATTATGCAGACTCAAAAACAAAGGAACATCTAGCAATTCCTGAAAACAAAAATATATAGACAATAAAATCAACTCTCTCTTCTTCCCGGTTTATTCTGATGAACTGAACACAAACAAATCTCGTGACTTGCCTCAGATACTGTTGTAAGTACAGCGTAGATCCGGTCATAAGCAGGATATCTGTCTTTCATGGATTTAACACTGTTCAAAATCGAAGTCACCCATTCTTGATCATGCATTGGAGCAGACCATATCGGTCCGCCCATGTTATATTTCTTCCCACAGTGGCTGCAATCCTGTGCCACAACTGGACCAATTGCTGGTAGATATCTCACACTGTTGTTCTGCTCAAATTTTTTATGATGATTACTTTATAGAAAAGGTTTCAAGAAGGAACAAGTAATACTAATTTGAAGTGACCAGAGTTCCAAGAGTATAACAAGAATCATTGGCTATAATAATCTAAGTTTCTATCATCCTAGGAGATGCAGTGCATAGAGAATGTTCGAAATTTTCTACAGGTGCATATACCTTAGGAAGAGACCTTCCAACAGGTTGAAGATGAAATGAATCACAACCAATGCATTGATAGACGTAAGAAAGCTTCAATGGAGTGTTCTTCATTGCACTCGCCGAGCTGTGACAATTTGATTAAGCTTTGAGGTTTCAGTGAATCAAAAACAAAACAAAACATTTTGCAAAATCTGTATGTAAAGTGTTTGATTAGACAAGGAAAAGCTCACGTGTAAACGCGTACAAAGACACGAACATAGAAATCCATTTGCACAGATAGCACCGGAACAATATACCGCTTGTAGCGGTTTGCGTGGCTCTACATTTAAAAGGTGGAAAAAAACAAAAATGATTATCTCGTAAAACTGGAACTGGCTAAGATAAACAAACCTCAATGCTGGCAAGGAGGATCCGCAAAGCCATCTCATGACAATACTTCCCTCTCAATGGGTAAGAACCATATCTGATACATCAAAGATTAAAGATCGGTTTAGTCAACTCAAATGGCATAATTGGTACAAAGAGAGGTGTGAAGGGGATAAAACACTAACTTGGAATAGCAAACTTCACCGTTACCGCCACATAACACAGCCATGTCAGTTGCTGTGCACATCAGCAATCCACCATCTGCGACTGACTGAATAGCCGAGTCAAGGAAAATAGATGGTGATCCATATGGATCAAGATCAACCTAAGAACATCGTTAATCAGAATTAGTTTTAACTATAACAACCAAGATGCAAATGAACACAAGACATGTGAATAAAAGGGATGCATTACCACATCAAATTCGTTAGGATGTGTAAGCATATGTACACGAGCATCGGTATGATGTGACTCCACCTTTGAAATAGCTAGTGAGCCATTGAACTTTATGTTTCTCTGGCAAGCTTCCACCGAAGCTTTTTAAAAAGAAAAGGGACACAAGATTAGGATACTGTTCTTATAAAGCTACAAGAAAACAAAATAAGAATCAAGATTACCTAAGTCATTGTCCAACGCCACAACCTGACCAATCCCTTCTATTTCTCGTGCATATCTTAAAGCCCGCAACCCAGAAGCAGACAAAGCCTGGATAATGCAAGAAAAATGATCTAACTGGAAAGATCACACCTAACAATGAAACCAGACAGCGACTAATAATAAAGATTATAGGAAGACCTCGAGCACTTTTGGTGGCTTGAGCTCTCTACGTGCAACTCCTTCCGGTTCTTTTGATGCAGAGCTTTCAGATGATGCTACTTGTTGTTCAACATCATTCTCACTAGAAGCTCCTTCCTTGGAAACTTGAGAAGAATCCTTCTCAATCACACTGGAGGAAGCTGATCTGTTTCTTCTAGATGACTTAACCTCATGCTCTTTCTTGCGTTTTGATATAAATTCTCTTAGGACAGCTATAGACATGTCTCTATTGTTGACCTGACCAAGGAAAATTTCAACAAGCATCTCTCAGTGTGAGATAGATTTCTTAGCAACCTTTTATGAAACTGTCTAACAATCAAATTCAAATCGAAAGTTGCGATCTTTTGGTTTCTCATTGGCACAATAATGTTGAGTGATCTTAACAAAACTACTAAATTTGAAAAGAAATCAAATTAGCTAATTGAAAGTTTCAATCTTTTGGTTTCTCATTGACACAATCAATGTTGAGTGGTCTTAATGAAGCTGCTAACTTTGAAAGGAATCAAATTAGGTAATACAATCGAACCTGAGCTTTATTGAAGAAGACTTGATTCTTCTTGTGCAGGAGAATCTCAGCTTCTCCTTCCTTGATAACTGTATAGTCATTCAGATCCGATTCCATTGATTAATCTCACTCTCTCTCTTAGATTTCACAAATTCAATTGCTACCAACAGGAGAATCTCAGTTATCTTCTTTTATTCCAATGCTGTTTTAGGATGAAAGATGAGAAATTTGCAGGAGGTTAATGCTTTAAAACCCTACTGCATAAACAGGGGAACTAGGGAAGTAATTACAAAATTGGATTTGGACATAAATTATCATAATAAAAGATAACGGATATGAATGTAAGAAAACCAAACTGTAGGGGTGATAAGAATACAAAAAAAATTAAAGCAAAAAAAAAGTGGCCCATGCAGGTTTCGAACCTGCGACCTTCGCGTTATTAGCACGACGCTCTAACCAACTGAGCTAATGGGCCAGCACGACTTGATAATGTTATGTTTTATTCAACTTTTTCGATTGATAAGCCCGAGCGACATTTGACCAATCAAAATAGAGATCCAATGGACCCAGCCATGCATGAGCTACATTTTCTTCTATATATCATGGCCCCTAGGCACAAATGAGATAATCATTTACCGGTCTAGGTCTACATGAATCTCATTTGCTTGATTTTATAGGGTTGTGTTGTTTGCAAAGGAGGCTAACGAATGCTCAACTTGATGGTACTGCTGAATTTCTCAGCATTTTGCCATTTTCTCTTGTTATGTGTTACCCGAATCACTAATTATTTCAAACAAAGAATATATGTGTATGTTGACAATACGAAAACATGTGTTAGGTTTTATAACTGCCTTTAAACATGTTTGTTGTTGACAAAACAAAAATGAAGAAGCATGTTCGTTCTAGCTAGGTTGGGGAGTTTGAGCGAATACCGAACCATGTGAACATGACAAGTCACTGTTAGAAAGGTTTGCTGGTTCATTTGGCTCAGCCAAGCACGCCTCCCACAAAAGTCAAATCTTACATACGTATCAATTAAATGTCGACACGTGTACATCAGACCACATCACCCATCTTGTTCCTTTACTTCACTGTTTAGATTAATAGATTTTGGACTTCCTAGTAACTAGAAACGAAGCTTCGAGACGGCCTCAGCGACGAAACTTGTTGAAACGCCGGCGAGTGACTAAATCGACGGAGTTTGATCCGGACTCGATTAATAGTTTCGAGATCTTCGAATTTTGGTTTATCATCAGTTTGTGGTTTGCCCAATCTCCACGGAGAAGAAGCTTTCGCCTCCGTTGCTCCGACGCAACAGATCCGGCCATCTTCAGCAGCTCCGGCGGCGAACACAGTGACGGAGACCCCTAGCGAAGACGGGGCGACTTCTCTACACTTTTATGAACCAGGACGTGTGAGGGGTTCGGACCGACTCGGACGACGACGGAGACGAGTCTGAACAGGCCAACGGAGTCGATTTGCGATGCTACGGAGGATTTTCTAGTCGGTTTCAGTGACGCTTATTGAATCTCCGGCGAGAGATTACACCGGCGGAGTTCACTCCGGTCCCGACTTTTGGCCAATTTTGCGGAAGTTCTATGACCTCAGGTCTGTTTCCTTAAGCTCATAGCGAGTGGTTTTGTGGAATCAGTTTGGACGAGTAGTACGTCCAGCTCAAAGTATAACAAGTTCGTCCAAGCGTCAAGTTCTTGGAAAAGCGGAAGTATAATAATTTCTTTGATGACGACGCTCAGTTGGAACTGTCAGGGTTTAAGGAGTGATTTGACAGTTCGACGCTTAGAGGAGATGTGTCGTGAACATATACCGGATTTTCATTTCCTGCTAGAGACTAAAAACTCTAGTAGTCACGTCGTGAGCTTACAAAGATCCTTGGGTTTTGACCACCATTGTCTGGTCAATCCTATTGGTCTTAGTGGTGGTTTGGCGTTGTTTTGGAGAGATACTTATGAGGTTGAAGTTCTGGTCTCAACACACAGAGTTATCGACACGAAGGTAAGAGTGGGGAGCTTATCCTACTTTATGACGTTTGTATATGGGGATCCTATTCAGATTAGGAGAGGAGCGGTGTGGGATTTTTTGATAAATATCGGCAGCACAAGGTCTGGTCCATGGTTCTTATGCGGAGACTTTAATGAAATTATGAACAACTCGGAAAAGCTTGGTGGTGTGGTAAGACTGGAATCCTCCTTCTATCGCTTTCGTTCCTTTGCTAGAGATTGTCGTATCAAGGAAACACCGAGTTCAGGGAATATGTTTTCATGGGCTGGACTTCGTGAAATTATGGTACATGGAGTTAAGGAGAATGTGTGGGTACAATGTCGGCTCGACAGAGCCTTTGGAAATTCTGAATGGTTTCGTTTGTTTCCGAGAGCCACTACGGAATACTTGGAACGGTTGGGGTCTGACCACAGACCTATACTAACTCGGCTAGCCTCGATGCCTCAAGAACGAGTCGGTCGTTTTAACTTTGATCAACGTTGGTGCTCAAATCCAGAAGTCAGGAACATAATACGACGGGGCTGGAATATGAATGCTGGAAGGTGTTGGGATTATGTCCTGAAATCACATTGTACGAACTCTAGAGATAGTTGTATTGTCGAGATCGGACAATTCATATGATAATGAGTAATCATAATGTTTTGCTAGAAACCAATTATGACAAATGAGTTGTAACTCGTTTCCAGTATCGTGTGAACCTACAGGGTCACACACCTAAGCAAGTTGGATATACTCTGCATGGGAATTGATCATTGGCATATGGTCTGATCGATATGTATTGGATACAGATCGAATATAAGTTTCAAAAGGGTGTATCGATCGACACCATTGGGTGCGTCGATCGATACAAGACGTGTGTCGATCGACACCATTAAGTGTGTCGGTCGACACAATGGCAAAACCGAAACTGATTTTTCGGTTCACCTCGAGGTCAGTATATAAACACGTTTTATATCTCGATCGAGGTTGGTTGGTTCTGCGCCGCCCAGAGTGTTTTCTCAGACAGAAAACACAGAAACCTCAGAGAAACTTAGTTCCCAAGGAGATCTGAATCCCGGTACTAGCATCCCGGCGGATTCCAGCTTGTGTGCGTGTGGACTGAACAGTAGAGGCGTAGCATCTGAGGCGCTCCAGAGATCTCGTTTATCTGACCCTATTCCGCTGCAAGAACAAGGTAAACGCTAGATCCATCAGTGATTCAATTAACTAGACCCAAGATCCTAGGCTATCTGGAACTCGCGAGGATTCTGAATACGGTAGAATTGGCTCCAAGTTCCTTCAGTGGTATCAGAGCCTTAGGGTTTTATCATTGAATCGAACCTGTTAAACGAATTTGATGATTTAGATTCGCAAACTAGGTTGCTTGGTTTAGAACAGGTGAGATCGATTTGATCGATCTGCGATTCTGTGTTTTCGCACAGTGTCGATCGACACACTGGGTGTGTCGGTCGACACAAAGTGGCGAAATCGACAGATTCGGCGGCTAGGGTTTTTCGCGAAGAAAAACTGAAAGCCTTCTGTGTCGATCGACACAGGTTGTGTATCGGTCGACACAGAGCAGAATCGGTCACGTATCGATCGACACAGTTTTGTGTCGGTCGACACAAACCGAGCGAATGGTTAATCGGTTCAATTGGATTGGACCGGTTATCATGCTTGGTTAAGTCCGAATAGATCGGTTTAAATTGGATGAATTAGTTCAATTGGATTGAACTGATTATCTCAATTAGCATGAACCGATGGGATAAATCAGTTTGATTGGATAAGTCGGTTCAATTGAATTGGACTGATTATCGCAATCAGTTGAAACTGGTTTAAACGGTTTAAATTGGATGAATTTGTTCAATTGGATTGAACTGATCATCCTAATTAGTATAAACCGATTGGTTAAGACCAGTTTGATCAGATAAGTCGGTTCAATTGAATTGGACCGGTTATCAAGAACTATCTGCGGTTTAGGTCTATGTCGATCGTCACACATGGGCTGCGTCGATCGACATAACTGGTTCCATGAACCGGGTTAATTGAATTAACCGGTCATTTAAATCCGGTTTTGTTTGGTTATGTCGATCGACAGACAGAGTCTGCGTCGATCGACACAGTGCTTGGAATTCTGGTTATTGAACCTTGAATTTGCAGAAACCAAACTCGACCAAAACCTTGATTAAAGCTTAGCTTCAATATGGTCAACTGTCAAGACTCATTTCGTTGTGTGATGTCTAGCCAAGAGCTTGGTGTCCACAATTACGTGAGTAAGGCAGGTAATAACATTGATGGACTTGCAGTGCATTAACATCAACAATTACAAGACCTAAGAAATTGATTTGCTAAACTTTTGGGTTTAGTTTCCTCAACTAAATATCAAGTAACATCGATGTCTTGCCCAAGTCTGGTCTACTGTCAAGACCTGTGTCGTTTGTTGGATAGTCTTGGAGTCCTTGGTATCCACTGCAACATGAGTAAGGCAGGTGGTCATTGACAGATTTGCAGTGCAACTGTCAATGATCACGAGACTAAAGAGATTGGTTTACTTGATTGAGCTATCAAAAGTTCTGAGCCCAGAGACATCAGAGTGGATTAGACATAGTTTGCCTCATCCACAACCAAGAGTTGTACTGAGTACAATTAGCAATGATTTGCTTACCTAGATAACTAAAGTTTGGGTAATGGCGAGTCGCCCACTCAGATTTTGGTGAAGTATGGATCTTGGATTATTATATTCATAGAGGAAACATTGTTTGAATATAATGCGAGTTTTCTTATTCGATAAGATTTCTCATCATATACATAACTAAATCTTTGTTTTTCTTGGATTTCAGCTTATGTCTATGACTACTTTCTCGTTGCGATCCGTCCTTGAGAAGGACAAGTTAAATGGATCCAATTTCCTGGATTGGTATCGGAACCTGAGATTCATTCTCAAGCAGGAGAGCAAGGACTATGTCCTTGAAAAGGCTCTTCCAGAAAAGCTTGAGACCAATCGCTCGCATGCAGTGTATAATGCTTGGAATAAGCATTATACTGATGTGGTAGATGTGTGTGGTCTGATGTTGGCTTCCATGAACTCAGACTTGAAGAGTCAGTATGAGAACATGGAGTCGCCAATAGAGATGATCACCAGCCTGAAACTGAAGTTTCAAGATCTGGCACGAGTTGAGAGATTCCAGATGGTGAAGTCTCTCACTGGGTGCAAGCTACCAGAGGATGCTCCAGTAAGTCCTCATGTCATTAAACTGATGGGTTACATTGATAACCTGGGGAAACTGGAATGTCCTGTCAGCTTAGAGTTGGCCACTAACATCATTCTGCAGTCACTGCCGTCAAGCTATGACAAGTTCGTTAAGAACTATATCAAGAAAGGCTTGACGAAGACGTTGACTGAGATGCATGGTATGCTCAAAACAGCAGAGTATGACATCATAAAGGGTAAAAGATTTGAGGAATCTTGTGTTGGCAAGGGTAGAGGCTGGGCCGTCCAGATTTGGAATCAAGATAAGCCTGTGTCATCTTATAAGCCCAAGTCAGGCCCATCTGGTGTCAGAAAGTGCTTCTACTGTAATGAGTCGGGGCATTGGAAGAGAGAATGCAATAAATTCTTGGAAGATTCACACAAGATGGAGAAGATGTATGGTACTCCTTCTTCAGGTATTGTGTTATCAATTCAAGTTCTACATAAGTATTGGATACTAGTTGTGGTGCTGATATTTTTGGAAATATGCAGGACCTAAGCAACAATAGAACGTTGAAGAAAGGACAAGTGGAACTGCGTGTCTGGTATGAAGCAATGGTTGCTGCATGAGCCGTAGAGATTCTCCACTTGTAGGAGCCTTTCATACTTGGTTTTAGAAATTAAGTAATTGCTACTATGTATCTGCCTTGTGCAGAATTGTCTTTCATCTTCTTGTAAAGAATTTGGATGTTTTTAATTTTGATAAAAGACAAGTTTTGTTCTTTAGATCTTAATGAAATATTCTATGGTAGCACCCTATTTGGAATGGGTTTTATATCTTGAACTAATGTACACTAGTACACATAACATAAATGCCAATCACTTTAAGTCTGATGACTTGAAGTCAAGTTTTCTTTGCCATAGTCATTTAATCACATAGAGTGAAGCGGATTCAGAAGTTCCATAGTTTTGGACTCATTTGATTATTAATCACTTGAAATATGAATTCTGTTCACTGGATCAAATGACTAAGGCCCTTTTAGCAGAGCTAAAAGAAAAGGGCCAGAGGCTTATTGGGCCTTACACATACTGATGTATGCGGCTCAACAAGCATAAGTGCCAAAGGAAATCTTCTGTACTTCATTACCTTATTGATGGCATCAATAAGTGTGGCTGTGTTCATTTGATGAGACACGAGCAGGAATCCCTTGAGGAGTTCCAAGATGGAGTGTGGAACCAATTTGACAGAAGTATTGAGATCCTCGATTGGATCGTGGAAGAAAATACTTAGAGTCAACAATTGGGTGATCATCTAACAGAATGAATCGGATCTTATTGGATATGCTCCGATCAAGGATGAGTCACAGGAATATTCCATAACGATTTAAGAATACGTCCTGAAATGTCTGTCTTTGCGCAGAAAAGGTTTCTATCAGAATCAGTGAAAAACACCACATTGGATGTGGACTGGGTGATTTCCAATTTGTTTTTCTGATTAATTAGGATTGCAAGGTTTGTGTAAGACAGCAGTCGACAAACAAACTTGAATCCATATCTGATAAGTTCTACCTCGCTGGTTGTCCTGAGGAAACCAAGGCTTAGTACTTTTGTTATCCAGAACTGTGTCTTTTAAGAAAGGTCATACTTTCAAAAGGAACAGTGGGAGTAAAAGTACACATCGAAGAAATTCGATAAACGCAGTAAGCTGTTCAACCTGTTGAGGGAGAGCTGCGGTGAGATCTACAAAGTGCTGTAGGATCTGCAACTATGGAGCCTGAAATTCGTAGATCCGATAGGATCCGTCACTAACTCGAGAGTGATTTCTCGTAACCAATTGTCGTGATCCATTGATCATTGAAAAGTGACGAGCACGCGAAATTCAAAGAAGCGATGGTGAGCCCCAACTCCGAAAATTGGCTTGGTATGCATGTTAGCTTCACCGATCCATTTTTGGATTGAAACAAACATCTTGGAGTTGGAATCAAAATTCTGACAAATTGGTCAAAAGTTTTGACTTGATCAGAAAGAAAAAGAAACCATGCGTTTACAAGGAGACTAGTGGGAGCGTAATGGCAATTCTCACACAGTATGTAGATAACATACTTGAATCTCACAAACGACGTTCCGACGCTAAAGTCTTGTCAAGATTTGGGTCGGAAGTCAAACTTAAACGATAGACATGGGAGTAGCCGCGTGAATTTTTGGAATAAGAATCTATTAATATAGATTGAGTAAGCTAATTGGATCGTGTCAAAACCCTTATGTAGATAAGGTATTGGACAGTTCAAATGTGCTTGATTCCAAGAATGGCTTCATACCAAAGGTCTTATAACAATATTAGCAAGATGAAGTGTTTTGAACACTGTCTGAACTAGTATTAATGAATGTGATTGCTTTTGCTACTGCAATGGAATCCATCATGAATGCCATATTTTGCGCTCGTCTAGATGCAGCTTAAGCATGACGAGAATATACCAATCTATTCCGGTAATAGTCACTAAATAGTTACCAGAAATATCCCAAGTGTTGAGAAACACTAAGGATAGGTTCGTGGTGAACTGATAAAGTGACGAACCAGTTGAAAGTAGTTAGTCGGACAAAGACGATTCCCGGTTCCCACCTGGTTATGTCTCTTTGCCTGAAAAACGGTGCTAACTGTTGGAAAGGCTCCAAGCAGTAGACCGTAGAATAGTGCTTTTATCTGCATGGCGGTGTAATTTGTTGAAATTGTTTCAAGCAATAGCACCGCACTCTCTCCCACAACCTAAGCACGGAATTTATTCTGTTGCTGTAGGTGTAAGATATCTGAAAAGGTGATCTTGATTCTAGTGGGAGTTATTTTAGTTATGTTGTAAACTTAACATATACATGCTTTGGCAGTGTTTGTGTAAGTTAAAACTGACATCAGTATTATTTAATTATTGGATAATTAAATAATGGTCCCAAAGTACTTTATGGTCATCTTATAGGTCATCAAGTTGAAGACTTGATCATGAAACCCTATAATTAAAAGATGACATAAATTATGATTGTCCCTAGTCAAGGTTGTTAAAATGGGACACTAACAACCGCGCAGACTAGTATGTGAGGTGACTGTTGGACTAAGTTTCATGGAGTCAATGATATGATTATCACAGTCAGTCACATAGATATATGTTGATGAACATATGATCGGACATGACCCGCTTAATGAGAACTCCACAGGATAGTTATATATAAGTGTCATGGGAGGTTCTCATTACGACTATAGAGTATAGTCCTTAGACCTGAGTTCATCATGCTTTCTAGCATATGAATTGGTGCGCTTTGACCTTGTCAAACGTCGTTCCGTAACTGGCGGCTATAACGGCATTGTTTCGACGTATCATGAAGTATGTATAGAAACAGGGATGGAACAAGATGGAATTTGTCCCTCATGTGTAACGGGAGATAAATATCTCAGGGCCCATCGAAGATTTGATACTGAGAAAATGCATGGCCGTGCTCAAACGAGGTGATTGTCAGTCGTTTGTTTTTATCAGTATAAATCAGGATTTCGATGAACATGATGTTGGCTATAATAAGGATGACACAGTCTCTTGCCTTATGCCATATCGAGATATAGTGACAAAGGGATTATAGGAATAAGTGATTCCAGTACAAGTGGGAGATTGTTGGGATTATGTCCTGAAATCACATTGTACGAACTCTAGAGATAGTTGTATTGTCGAGATCGGACAATTCATATGATACTGAGTAATCATAATGTTTTGCTAGAAACCAATTATGACAAATGAGTTGTAACTCGTTTCCAGTATCGTGTGAACCTACAGGGTCACACACCTAAGCAAGTTGGATATACTCTGCATGGAAATTGATCATTGGCATATGGTCTGATCGATATGTATTGGATACATATCGAATATAAGTTTCAAAAGGGTGTATCGATCGACACCATTGGGTGCGTCGATCGATACAAGACGTGTGTCGATCGACACCATTAAGTGTGTCGGTCGACACAATGGCAAAACCGAAACTGATGTTTCGGTTCACCTCGAGGTCAGTATATAAACACGTTTTATATCTCGATCGAGGTTGGTTGGTTTTGCGCCGCCCAGAGTGTTTTCTCAGACAGAAAACACAGAAACCTCAGAGAAACTTAGTTCCCAAGGAGATTCGAATCCCGGTACTAGCATCCCGGCGGATTCCAGCTTGTGTGCGTGTGGACTGAAAAGTAGAGGCGTAGCATCTGAGGCGCTCCAGAGATCTCGTTTATCTGACCCTATTCCGCTGCAAGAACAAGGTAAACGCTAGATCCATCAGTGATTCAATTAACTAGACCCTAGATCCTAGGCTATCTGGAACTCGCGAGGATTCTGAATACGGTAGAATTGGCTCCAAGTTCCTTCAGAAGGAACAGGAGGACTGTGGCAGAACGTATTATCACTTGTCGTAAGGAAATCTCCAAGTGGAAGCGGAGTTCCAACAATAACTCCAAAGTACGGTTACGGCATCTCAGACGTGATCTTGACATCGAATCATCCAAGCTATATCCGCGTTTGACTCATATGGCGAACTTGAAAGCTGATATTGCGAAAGCCATGAAGGATGAGGAGATCTTCTGGAAACAAAAAAGTGGTGTACGATGGCTGAAGGTTGGGGACAGGAATATGAAGGCTTTCCATGGTTGGGTTCGCTCCCACAGAATGAAGAATAGAATCACATCTTTAAAAGATGAGCAGGGAGTAGAACACTTTGACGAGGAACAGAAAGGCTCCATTGCGGTGGCGTATTTCTCACGGTTATTCATGTCAACCAACCCGGCCCCTGCTACCGAGTTGTTAAGGGGATTTTCTAGTAGAGTAACGCAGCGAATGAATAGGGAACTGACGAGGCTGGTGTCAGATGAAGAAATCTCGAGAGCAGTAAAGGCAGTGAAAGGCGATAGTGCTCCGGGTATTGATGGTATGACTGGGAAGTTCTTTCAACAATTCTGGGACATTATCGGTCAGGAGGTAACGAGAGAGGTAAAGGAGTTTTTTGTTGAATACCGTCTCCCCCAGGACTGGAACTACACTCAGATTTGCTTGTTGTCTAAGAAGCTGAATCCTAATTTGATGACAGACCTTCGCCCAATCAGTTTATGTGCGGTGTCTTACAAGATCATATCAAAAATCCTCTGCACACGGTTGAAGAAGATCCTCCCGGCTCTAATCTCGGAGACGCAAGGAGCATTCGTTTCCGGACGATTGATATCGGATAATTTACTTCTCGCACATGAAATGGTTCACGGTCTCAGAACCAATAAACTTTGCAAGGATGACTTTATTGCGGTGAAGACGGACATGTCGAAGGCATATGATCGAGTTGAATGGGGTTTCTTGGAAGAACTTTTTCGTTGTATGGGGTTTGATCAGAAGTGGATACGATGGGTAATGTTGTGCGTAAGCTCGGTATCGTATACAGTGTTGTTAAATGGGCAGACACATGGGCACATTGTTCCGGAGAGAGGCCTGAGACAAGGGGATCCACTCTCTCCGTTTCTCTTTCTATTGTGTGCGGAAGCTCTTGTTCATGTAATGAATCAAGCTGAGAGTGATGGTAAATTAACAGGAATGAAGCTGTCAAGCCACTGCCCCTCAATCCAACACTTACTTTTTGCCGATGATAGCTTGTTCTTGTGCAGAGCTACTTTATAAGAATGCTCATCTTTCCTCTCTTGTTTACGATTGTATGGTGCGGTTTCGGGTCAGGAAATCAATTTTCAGAAGTCCTCAGTGACCTTTGGCTCAGCTATAGATCCCATCTCGCGTCGTCTTTTGGCCGAGTTGCTGGGTATTTCGAATGAGGGTGGGGCAGGTTCATATCTGGGTCTTCCGGAGTGTTTCAGTGGTTCGAAGAGGGAGCTGTTAGCTTTTATTACAGACAAGCTTCAAAAGCGGCTCTCTGGATGGTATTCTAAGACGTTGTCTTTGGGCGGGAAGGAGGTTCTGTTGAAATCAATCGCTATGGCACTTCCTGTATACGCGATGTCGTGCTTCAGATTAACAAAACATCAATGTCAGAAGATCACAAGTGCAATGGCGAGGTTTTGGTGGAATGCGGTCGGGGATAAGAACAAAATACATTGGGTGTCTTGGAAGGACTTATGCAAGTCAAAGGATAATGGTGGTTTGGGTTTCAAAGAGATTGAGGGCTTTAATCAATCGTTGCTTGCAAAACAAGCCTGGCGCTTGCTGAATGAACCGGATACTCTGTTGTCTAAGGTCTACAAGGGTCGGTATTATGCGCGTACAGATTTTATGGCTTGTGGGAAAGGAGTTAGACCTTCGTATGCTTGGCGGAGTATCATGTTTGGAAAAGAGTTGTTGTGTAAGGGTCTTATGAAATTAGTGGGTAATGGCTTAACTACGCGGGTCTGGTCAGAAAAGTGGCTTATGGACAGTAGTCCACGACGGCCGGTACAAAAACAGAGTTTATATGATCTGGACCTTCGTGTAGCTGATTTAATCACAGCGTCTGGACGCTGGGATGGTGAGAAACTCAATGAACTTTTTCCGCCTAATGATATTAAGTTGATCCAAAGTATTCAAATTGGTGCTGTGGAGGACAGGTATATTTGGGCTTTCTCGAACACTGGTTCTTACTCGGTGAAGAGTGGTTATAATCTGTTTTCTAGCTCACCTTTACCAGACCCACCAGTGGTCCAGGAACGTAATGGATTGAAACAACGCATTTGGAAGTTGAAAGCACCGACAAAGATCAGAATTTTCTGGTGGAGAGCAGTCTCGGGTGCTTTGGCAGTGGCGGAAAGACTGAGAACGCGAGGCATTCAGGTTGAGGAGAGATGTCGAATCTGTCAACAAGAGAGTGAGACTATCGCTCATGTGCTTTTCAGGTGTCCGGCGGCAAAGGGTATATATTCTCTTACAGGTATACCTACACCGGTACCTAGTTTTTCAAGTACTGTTGAGGACAACATGGTCTGGATACTGAAGTGTACGGAAGATCAAACCTTAGGGGAGCGAATCCGTTCCTCCATCCCATGGGTTGTATGGAATATATGGAAGAACAGAAACAACATTGTCATGGCTCATACGAATGAGAGTCCTCAAGTAGTGGTCACGCGGATTAACGAGGAGGCTTTGGCATGGGAAGCGGCGAACTCGGAGGTGGAGCCTAATACACACAATCATGGCCCAAGTAGTTGGTTGGCAACACGTTGGGTGCCCCCTCCAGAAGGTACTCTTAAGTGTAACGTACATGCGTGTTACAGAAGCTCGACTTACCACTCGGGTGTAACATGGTTGGTGCGGGATCACAACGGGGAAGTCCGTTTCCACGCCAGAGATGCGATGCTCAACTCGCCTACTCGGATGATTGCGGAGTTCCGGTGTATACTTTGGGCGTTGGAATCATTACGTGATCTTCACCTACAAGATGTGATTCTATCCTCAGATTGTTGTTCTGCGATAGAGGCTCTCTCACGTCCGACATTATGGCCCCGGTACAGAGCATTCACCTCATCGATTTTGTCACTACTTGTGGGCTTTCGGAGTTGCGTTTTCGAGGCAGAGCACTTGCGGAGCAACAGTATTGTCCAGGATATTGCGCGGAGTGTGACTCGATATGGTCGATTCCAATCGTATCTTGCATTAGGTGGACCAGCATGGATGCATAATAGGGTTCAAGAGGAGGCTAGACGTGGCACCTATGTGTCCGGATGATTAGGGTGTTCGTGTCACGTTGTTTACTATTTCGTTTTCTTTTCTTTTCTCCTTGTAATTACCAAACTTTGACATTGTCTATTTCCAAACGTTTAAAAAAAAAAAAAAAAAAGACTTCCTAGTAACTACGTCACCTGAGACGTCGACGAAGATCTTCGCTAGTAGATTCGTTGTCCGAAGGATAATAAAGATTTCAAAATGGTGTTGAGCTTTGGGACCAAACCAAAATGTTGGTGGTACACCGGTACGTGAAAGTTCAAGAAAAAAAGCATAAATGTGAAATTTCAAGAAAAAAAAATATCGTTTCAGTTGTTTTTTATTTTGTTAAGACATAAATATTTCGTCAATGTATTAGAAATTTACAATTCAGTAATATTGAGGTAACATATGTTTAATTTAATGTTAAGTATTTGCTAATTATGTGGAAAGTAGTTAATAACAATAAAGAATTATTGATCATATACATACATACTAATGTAAATGCTTCAACATTCATTGTCCCAAACAAATTATTTAATGGAGTGTGCTGAAACATTAATTGATTAAACGAAAAAATTAAAACAGAAATTCTTTTTAGTCAACAATTATTAAAATGAAAATATTTAAATAGTTTAATCTCTAAATTCTTACCCTTCATGGACTCACCTAAAAGACTTTAAGTCTCCCGAAACTCTGGCAAGCAATGGCCAAATATAGAAGATTGGAGAACCAAGTTAAATCTACTTCAAATTAAGGTTCATAATTAGTTTTTACAAAAAAACTAATCAACAAACCCACTTAAGTATATATATATATATATACATTCTATGTGTATGCAGGTGATATCTATATATATATGTTTCTCACATGTTATCTTCTTTTTTTTTTTTTTTTTTTTAATTATATTTTATTAAACATCAAAATAGTTCTGTTTCCAGAACTACAGGTTACAAACGTCACAGACGCCAAAATATAAGATAACAACGAGGATTTTGGAGACTTAGTCAGAAGAGCTCTAACCAAGTCTGTAATACCGAAATACAATTAAGAGCATCGCCTTCATCCCGTGCCAAAGGAAGAAGCCTACATTTGATCAAATTTTTTATCTCTGCAATCAAGGAACCAGGTGACCGCAGAATCGATGAGTGAATCTTCGTGTTTCTTTCCTTCCAAATTGCATACAACGACGCTTGGAACGCGAGACGCAAAATCAGAGATCTGTTTTTGTTGTTCGTGGGGTCTTTCAGCCATCTAAACCCATCCTCGAAAAGGATCGGAGGAGATACTTGGATCCTAGAGGAGAAGAAAGACCACACTTCTAAGCTGAATACACAATCGAAGAACAGATGTTGTCTCGACTCCGGCATCACGTTGCACAATACACATGTTATCTTCAATTTAGACAATAGTCTTACTTTAAGAAAACTATATATCTCGACTTAAAACTAAAACAAACAAACATAGAAACTATATGATATCACCAAATATTGATCATTATATAAAACATACACGTAGGCTTTTTTTTTTGTTTATCTATTTTATGATAGAGTTTTTGACTCATAAGATACGATTTAAGTAATATATTTAGAAATAGGTTAATAAGGTTTTCTCAGACAATAACATGCGTAAAAGAAAACGAAAATATAACAAAAGTTTTTCTGAAACTTGAACGTTTGTCCAACAGATAGGAGCCAATAGACATGCGACACATACATGTCCAAATTAAGGTATGAGAGGTTTTTCTGCAACTTGTCAAGTATTATTGTAGATGCCAATGCTATTCCCACTATCACGCGCCTTACCACTTTGTCTATTTTAGAAAATCACATTTTGCGTATGTAATTTGAATGGTAGTTACCGTTCCACAGATTATTTCGTGAATTTTTTGTATCATTCACATTATTTGGTATTTAGTAATGATACCTAATCAATCAAATAATTTTTATGGATCAAATGCGTATTATTTTTATAAAAAATAAGTTTGATATGCAGCGGATTATATTCCGTTTCAAAAAAATGGTTTGGTCTGTAAATTGATTTAATTTGTTGTAACCACAGTTACCATTCAAAGGTGTAATATCGATATCAATGTTTCCAAAAATTCTATCAACTTTGGCAATGTATGTATACCATTTTCACTGAATTTATTTATTAAACATACGAAATTGGATATAAAGTTGGATACAAAGACGGATAAACCGGAAACAAAGCCAGAAAGATAACGGAAGACAAAAACCCTAGAGAATTAAGGGAGACATTAAGCCGGCAGGAAACAATCCTCCGGAGACAATAAACCAAAGCCTGGATAAAATGATAGCAGAGAACCAACAAGTTCAGAAAAGATAAAAACTCTCACACCCAAAAAAAGAGACGGAAAAGTGCTGAAGACACGGATAAAATAGCTCACTAAAACGCTATTGAAAGGAGTTAAAACCATAACGAAATAAACTCGAAGGCTATGACTATTGCAATATTTACTTTTACGTAATAAATTATTAGGGTTTTTGGGAAATTATTCTGAGGGAATAAAAGTGCCTGCCTAAGTTTCATGGTCGTTCCTTTTCTCAGAGCTTTAGAGCTTAGCTCCTTTGGGTTGAGACAGAGGGTCTCTGTTTCCTTTTCTAATTCTCTCCTTCACATCTGTGGTAGGACCACCGAACCGGCTTAATTGCTACGGTATTGATCCTTTTGGCAACTCGCATTAACTCTTTCCTTGAATTTTCAAATCAAATTTGTCCTCTTTCCTTTTCTCTTCAACTAGCTTTCCTTTTCCCGCTATGGAGTTCTCATCAAGCAAATCAAATATGGAATATACATATTCAATCCCCGTTAATGGTGCTAATCACGACCATGAGTTTTCTATCTTCGGCCCTAGTCCATTGATTACCACCCATCAGCATCCTCAGAAACGTTTCAACTCGTCGGAAGTTTCTGCAACCATGGCGGAGAACCTCAACAACGCGTTACGTTCAATGTCCTTGCTTGATGATGACCCCATCGTCCTCCCTGATGCTCCTCAATTCAGAGTGGTGGACGAAAACTCAATAAGCCTGCTCGGAAGACTTTTGAACCCAGAGTGTCAGCCTATGCATAAGGTAATTGACTATATGCCTACGGCGTGGCGAGTCTATGACAGGGTCCGGGGAATTGCGCTGTCCCGTGATCGCTTCCAGTTCATCTTTCAACGTGAGGAAGATCTACTTACTGTTCTGAAGGATAGGCCTTGGTCTTATAATCACTGGACTATGCTGCTCGAAAGATGGTCTTCATCGATCCCAAGAGACTTCCTGACCACGGTGGAAGTATGGGTCAGAATCAAACACATCCCGATCAACTATTTCACTCTCGATACTATGGATACTCTCGCATCAAAGGTGGGACATGTGGAAGAGATCGCTTATGATCCCAAAGCCTCCCAGGCAAGAGACTATATCCGTGCCAGGATCACTCTGAATGTGGATAACCCAGCGATAGTGGCAAAACAACTTCTCCTCCCCACTGGCGAAATCGTACTCATTGAGTATGAATATGAGAAGATACATAAGCGGTGCTATCACTGTCAACGTCTAACTCATGAGAAATTTGCTTGTCCATGGCTCAAGAAAGGCAAATCATCTATTCATTCCGGTCTGGCTTCAAAACCACCACTCGCTCCGAATGCAGGCTCGTCTAAACCTGCTCCAGATGCCCTCAAAGCCTTGGACCCGCCTCCTGGTTTTCCACCGTTGTTCCCGGAGCTGCAGGCGGAAGAACGTAGGATGGCTATACAATATGTGTCTCACGCTAATGAGACGGAAAGGAAGGCCCGGATTCAGCGTGTCCAACAGTCAATAGAAGAAGCTAAATCAAGCTTGTCTGTTAACTTGATGAAGATTACCACAGATTTGGACAAAAACAAAGGTCATGTTTATGACTTTAACACTTTATCAAGGCGCCTGCAGTTTCCTCCTGATCATCCTGAGTACCAGGCCACATCGGAGCCCATATTCACATCAAAACAGATGTTGGAGGATCCTGCTTCACCCTCTCACAGCTCTACTTCTGCCCTCCACATTAAGGACTCAACGGGTTTCAGTGTGGGGGCTTTCGAGCCCTCTACTGCCGGAGCTCCTGTGGTTGGCAAAAAGAGCCGGAAAAGACCTCCCTCTTGGAGACGCAAGCTCGGTCCCTCCAAGTCGTCTCCCTCTGGCTCAACTTCCTCAAGTTCTGATGACACCAATGTCAGAGAACACTCTGCTAAAAGGAAGGCTGAAGATCCACAGCTCTCCCAGAACAAGAAAGGATCAACAAAACCCAACTCTTCGGTGGCTTCCGGTTTGAAGCCGCTGCCATCCCAATGAGCATCTTGAGTTGGAACTGTCAAGGTGCTGGTAGCAGCGAGACAGTTCAGAGGATCCGGGAGTTACGGCGCACGTATTTTCCGGATTTTGTTTTTTTAAGTGAGACAAAACAACGGTTTGATTACATGGATGATATGAAAAGTTCTTTGGGTTATAGTGGTTTGATTACAGTAGAGCCCCGTGGTTTAAGTGGTGGGCTTGCTGTGATGTGGAAAAACAGTTACAAAGTTGATTTAATTTCGAAAAACTCTCGTCTGATCGATCTCAAAGTCAGTTTGGGTTCGATGTCTTTCTTCCTTAGCTGCGTTTACGGTGATCCTGTACGTGAACGCAGACAGATTGTATGGGATCAGCTTACGCAGATTGGCTTACTGCGTGATGAAGCTTGGTTACTTATTGGGGATTTCAACGAGCTGATGAACAATGCGGAGAAGCTGGGTGGTAATGCTCGCAGGGAAGCCACTTTCTGGAATTTTCGCAACATGGCCGAAAACTGTAAGATCAGAGAAGTTCGCAGCACGGGGAATGTCTTCTCTTGGTCTGGATGGCGTGATAAAATTTGGATTCAATGCCGACTGGATCGCAGTTTTGGCAACGATGCCTGGTTTCGTTTATTCCCGCGTTCCCAGCTTGATTATCTAAACAAGTGGGCCTCCGACCACAGACCTATTCGTCTGTCCTTTGCGCTGGAGAATGAAGAACAGAACAGAGGCCGGTTCTTCTTTGATAAAAGAATGATTGCGAAGGAAGGATTTGAAGAGACTGTACGTAAAGGTTGGGATCACGATCAAGGTAGAGATCGCACAGTCATGGACTGCATCACTAACTGCCGTAGGGAGCTCTCCCGATGGAAAAAACGGTCGGACTTTAATTCTAAAGACAGAATTCAGAGGATACAGAATGCTCTGGAGCATGAGATTTCCTTAAGGTATCCGGACTGCAATCGCATGCGATCCTTAAAACAGGAGCTGGCTTATGCTTATAGAGAAGAAGAAGCATTCTGGAGGCAGCGTAGTCAGGAACAGTGGCTAAAAGAGGGTGATAACAACACACCATTCTTCCACAACTGTGTTAAAGGAAGGCGAATCAAGAATAAGGTTCTAATGCTTATAGATGAGGAAGGTCAAGAGCAATTCTCTGAGGGTGCTAAGGGCCATGTCGCAGTTGAGTATTACAGGGATCTTTTTATGAGTTCTAATCCTGCTGATTTGGAGTCCCTGTTTCTTAATTTCCAACCCAGAGTCACTGACGAAATGAACAGACTGCTCACATCTCCTATTTCTCCAGAGGAAATTAAATCTGCTGCTTTTTCAGTGAAGAGCAGTAGTGCTCCAGGTGAAGATGGCCTCACGGGTTTGTTCTATAAAAAATGCTGGCACATCGTCGGTCCAGATCTTGTCTCGGAAATTCAGGGGTTCTTTACCTCGGCAGTTCTTCCTGAGGGCTGGAATCATACTCATATCAGCTTATTACCTAAGATCAGTAGCCCATCAAGGATGTCCGACATGAGACCGATAAGCCTCTGCTCAGTCCAGTACAAAATCATATCTAAAATCCTGTGCGAGCGTATGAAACAGTTCCTCCCGGATTTGATCTCTGAAACTCAAGGAGCTTTCGTATCCGGCAGGCTCATCTCTGACAATATACTCATAGCACACGAAATGGTTCATGGTTTGTGTACGAATGAAAAGGTCTCCAAATCCTTTATGGCGATTAAAACAGATATGTCGAAAGCATACGACCGAGTTGAATGGTCTTTCCTTGAGACGCTATTAGAGAGGTTGGGATTCGATAGAGTGTGGGTTCGCTGGATAATGGCCTGCGTGACTTCCGTGTCTTATTCTGTCTTACTCAACGGTCGATCACACGGTTTCATTCGACCTGAACGCGGCATAAGGCAAGGAGACCCTCTATCCCCTTTCCTGTTCATCTTGGCTGCGGAGGCTCTCGTCAACTGTCTGAACAATGCTGAACAAACAGGTAAAATTCATGGTATCTCTGTCAGTACGGATGGCCCTTCCGTCCATCACTTGCTCTTCGCTGATGACAGCCTACTCATGTGTCAAGCTACTGAGGAAGAAGCATCCTCGATTATGGAATGTCTAAGGTTATACGGGGACGCCTCCGGTCAGATGATAAACCATGCCAAATCATCTATAATATTTGGTGCGAAGGTGGACGTAAGCTGCAAAACGAGCGTGAAGGCAGTACTTGGAATTGATAAAGAAGGGGGTGAAGGTACTTATTTGGGCCTCCCTGAATGCTTCAGTGGCTCTAAGAGGCAGCTGCTCAGCTTTATCCAAGAGAAACTTCAGGGCAGAGTTAATGGATGGTTTGCCAAATCTCTATCCCACGGTGGTAAAGAAGTACTCATAAAGGCAGTGGGCCTCGCTATGCCTATTTACGCTATGTCTTGTTTTAAGTTACCGAAGGATGTATGCAAGAAGATCACGAGTGTTCTCATACAGTTTTGGTGGAGCAGTGGTAACAACCGGAACAAGATTCCGTGGATAGCCTGGAAGAAGTTGTGCAAAGCAAAGGAGTCCGGTGGTCTTGGCTTTCATGATATAGAACTTTTTAACCAGTCCTTGCTCGGTAAACAGGCCTTCAGAATCTGGGACCAGCCGGATTCTTTGCTTGCTCGAATTCTCAAGAACCGCTACTTTAAGCGAGGGTCTTTCCTGGACTGTGGCGTTGGCACTAGACCTTCATATGCTTGGCGAAGCATTCTTCACGGTCGTGAGATTCTGCTACAAGGCTTGGTGAAACACATTGGCGATGGATCTTCTACTAGAGTGTGGACCGAGAATTGGATTATGGATACTCCACCGAGACCACCACATTATAGGACTGATGCAAATGTTGATCTTACCCTGAGAGTTTCTGATTTGATAGAGCAGGCTTCTGGTCAGTGGAATTATCCTCTACTGCGTGCCCTTGTTACCGATGAAGATATACCTCGGATACTCAAAACTAGTATATCACACAATGCTGCTGATTGTCTAACTTGGAGCTTCACCAACGATGGCAGGTACTCGTCGAAGAGTGGTTACAAGCTACTCAACTTCATTCGAGATAATTCTGAGCCTGCTCAAAACACTCTACCCCCCATTGAAAAGGCCCTGTGGAAAAATCTGTGGAAAACCAAGGCGCCCTCGAAGCTTCGTCATTTCATGTGGCGTGCTCTGTCAGGAGCCTTAGCAGTAAAGGAACGGCTAGCCTCAAGATGCTTGACAGCAGACACGACCTGCGGCTTATGTGGTAATGGTGCTGAAACCATATGCCATGTCCTCTTCACCTGTCCTCTAGCCTCGGAAACTTGGGCAAACACGGGTCTCAGACTTCCTCCCCAAGGTTTCTCTCCTTCCTCTGTATTTCTTAATCTGCACTATCTCTTTCAGTGCAGCCGGAAACAAGAACTTCCCGAACGAGTGAGACGAGCGTCTCCGTGGGTGTTATGGGAGATTTGGAAGGCAAGGAATGGCTTTCTCTTTGAAAGAAGAAGGTGTGATCCTAAAACTATTGCAGACAAAGCGTTAGAGGATGCAGATATTTGGTTCCACCTTAACCTCTACAAAGATCCCACTGAACATGATCAGAGAATTCTGCCGTCCAACACATCAAGGTGGTCCAAACCTGCACTTGGCGCAATCAAATGTAATGTGGGAGCATCTTGGTCTAACGTTGATTTGATCTCCGGTGCTTCTTGGCTAACGAGAGATCACAATGGCAAGGTGATTCATCATAGTAGACGATCCTTTTCAGGGGTAAGATCTCAACTGGAAGCTGAACTGTTGAGCCTGACCTGGGCCTGCGAATCTATGTGTAGTCTACGTCAAAACAGAGTCATATTCGAATCCTCCTTGTCTCTGGCTAGAGCAGCCATCTTGGACCCAGCGTTCTCTAGTTCCAGCCACAGTCTGACGGCAGCTATATCTGGCTTCTTGCATAACATCTCGATCTGGTCTCTCGAGCACACTTCTGAACGCAACAATGAAGCTGCCTCTGCTATCGCAAGAAGTGTAACACTCGATGTTCGTAAACGTAAGTCCTACGTAGCGAGAGAAGGCCCAGCCTGGTTACACCTACTGCTCGAAGCAGAAGCACGAGGACAATAGACTCCATTTCCCCTGATTGGCCATTACCGTAGGATGCAAACAAAGCCATCTTTGGCAAGCATCCTCAGTCTGATGTAATTTGATAGACGCCTACTGGCTGTCTCGTTATGCTTTTGTTTCTTTAAGTTCTCTCTCTTGTACGAAACCTTACTAGTTTGATCATGATAATTCAGTGTTAAAAAAAAAAAAAAAAAAAAAAAAAAAAAAAAAAAAAAAAAAAAACGAAATAAACTCTAGACTAGAAGAAACCGCGACGAAGAAACTCAATACACTGGTAAACAAAGACAAGAGAAACCACACATGATAATCTAACTCATATCCCCCTAATCTTCATCCTAAAAGTCGAAATCAATGTATGTATACCTAAAAGAGAGAAACACACTATCTAATTAGCTATGTATATAGACATGAATTATAATCAGAAAATATAAACTTCATTTCTCTTAATTAGTAACAACTTTGCAAACAATGGCATCTCTGTGACACGCGCGTAGAAAAGAGAGTGTGAGAATGATTTAACTTTTTGGTAAAAGAGGGAGGACAGAGAAAGAGTAAAGAAGTAGAGAGAGAGTGAATGAAACACACCAGAAATATCACCAAAAACCCTAATGTCCTCACAAATTTCTTATCTTTATAGCTTTTAATAGATTTGCAAAAGCTTTCTTCAGATTCACAATCTCATCACACACACACAACCCTTCAAAAACAGAAAGAAAACACAAACACAAGATCTAAAGAATCAAATCAAAAACCAAACCAGAAAAGCAAAAGTTTCCTCTTTTATTTTCTTCTCTCTCAATTCCTCTTCTTGTTCTTGAATAAACACTAGGGTTTCTCCAAAAGAAAAGTTCTTTCATCAGAAAAAGCAATACCCAACTCATGTTCTTGTGTGTCTGCATATAGATAAACATTTACATACCCTAATTAGGTTAACTATAAAACAAGAAAGAAATTTTGGGGAAGAAATGGGAAGAGGAAGAGTAGAGCTAAAGAGGATAGAGAACAAAATCAACAGACAAGTCACGTTTGCTAAGCGTAGGAACGGTTTGTTGAAAAAAGCTTATGAGCTTTCTGTTCTCTGTGATGCTGAGGTTTCTCTCATCGTCTTTTCCAACCGTGGCAAGCTTTATGAGTTCTGCAGTACCTCCAAGTAACTTATATACTCTCTTCTCTCTCTATACATGTATAGATCTGTGTATAGATCTTTCATTTTTGGTGATCTTGTAACGTTTATGATCTTTCTTGATTTTGTTGTGGTTTTGGTTCTTGAATATTTTTTGACAATCTTGATTATAGATGGATCTGTGTAAGGATCTTTCATTTTTGGTAATCTTCTGACGTTTATCTTTCTTGATTTTGTTATGATTTTGGTTCTTGAATACTTATGACAAACTTGATTTTCAGCTTTTAAATCTGATCATCTCTAAGGTGTTGATTAATTATTGATGGATAATTTAGTTTTAAATTATTGAAGTTCGAGATCTGATCTATTCTCATGTCAATTTCTTAGGGATTCCTGAGTAGATTCGAAATCTATAGGTTACAGAAGTGTCATAATGATATATACTAATATCATTAATTGTCTACACATATACATATTAACCATTAGAGATGATTAAAGTAGTTAGAGATTCACAGATTTCAATGAAAAATATAAAGATCCAACGTAGAATATTTTGTGGATCCATGCATTAACCAGTCTCAGCTTCATGCAGACATCTATGCAACTGAATTGTTAATTATATCACCTTTCAATTAGATCCTATTTTAAACATTTTATTATATTTTTAATTGAAGAAAATGTTCAAAAAAAAAACATTTTATTATATTTGTTAGTTTCTTAATCCAGCCACTAAATTAATAGGTTCTTCTTCTCCTAATTATTTTTTATGCTTTGATCATTCAGCATGCTCAAGACACTGGATAGGTACCAGAAGTGTAGCTATGGTTCAATTGAAGTCAACAACAAACCTGCCAAAGAACTTGAGGTTTAAATCTCCACCTCTCTACCATCTTTCAATTAACTCATTTAATTTGATATAACTAATCAAGACAAAAGCTAGAGCTCCAAAACTAAAGATTCACAGGTTACAATTTTCAGTCAATGAGTCCAACTTTAACATCTATTTGTTTGGCATTTTTCAGAATAGCTACAGGGAGTATTTGAAGCTGAAAGGTAGATATGAAAATCTGCAACGTCAGCAGAGGTATTCATATTAATCTTTCAGACAACATATCTCTATATGTTTATATGTTTGAATGATGTAAGTGTTTATTGCTGCAGAAATCTACTTGGAGAAGACCTTGGACCTTTGAACTCAAAGGAGCTAGAGCAGCTTGAGCGTAATCTAGACGGCTCTCTGAAGCAAGTTCGCTGCATCAAGGTGATTTAACTATTCCAATGTCTATCTACAGAACACACTTGAAATGGTTTGGATCATGCCTGAACATGTTTGAAAAATGCTTGCTTCTTGTAGACACAGTATATGCTTGACCAGCTCACTGACCTCCAAGGCAAAGAGCATATCTTACTTGAAGCCAATAGAGCTTTGTCAATGAAGGTACATATATGATGCTTCTCTCTCTCCATCTCTTTCTATATAGTGAGTCTGAAACTCACAATCTTCAACTGAGCTATGTTGTGCTTTATTTAGCTGGAAGATATGACGATTGGTGTGAGAAGTCACCATATAGGAGGATCATGGGAAGGTGGTGATCAGCATAATGTTGTCTATGGACATCATCAGGCTCAATCTCAGGGACTATTCCAGTCTCTTGAATGTGATCCCACTTTGCAAATGGGGTAAACCAAACAACTTCTCTTGCCCTTTTACCCATCAACTTTTGTGTGATAAACCATTACCGGTTGATAGAGCCCGACATTGTTTAGCTATGTCTATTGTAGATTGTTAAACTCTATGTTGTTGTGGTGATAAAAACAGGTATAACCATCCAGTGTGTTCAGAGCAAATGGCTGTAACGACGCAAGGTCAGACCCAACCAGGAAACGGCTACATTCCTGGCTGGATGCTGTGAGTGATCTTTATGCATGCAAGTGGTGGGTTCTTGATGATGAAAATGAGATGGATTATATGAATAAGTACGAAAAGTAATGTATTTTGTGTTTATGCATGCTGCACAAGACTTTTGATTTTTAGACATAAGTGGCTTCAACATCTATCTTCTGTTTCAGGAGATGTCTGTGCCTTTTGAAACCTTGCTTGTGTAATATAATGGATTGTAATGTGTGAAATGTTAAAACATTAACCATGTGTCATCTGGTTTAACTACTTATATCCTGTGGCAGAGGCTAATAAACTCTCAAACTAACAGTGACATCAACACTTCACAATGCCACTGAGATCCATCTTTTATTTCCAATTCTAAAATGTACAGAACAGATGAATTACAGTATCTGGATCTTACAACAGGTAATGAAATATGTCCTGAAAAGTTAAATGGTACAGACAAACTGTTTTAGAGTTTGGGGTTTGTGCTTATTAATGTACTTCTTCCCCATCAGTAAAGTCTCCATCAAGTAACTGCTCCCTGAAACAAATCAATTCACTTTGTAATTAGCTTTGGTTTCTCTCCAAGTCTCAAGGTGTAACTCTAGGTAACAGACAAGCTTGCCCAAAAACATCACTACCTGAGTCTTTCGCAGAGGCGGGCTAAAGCTTCAGAACCCATCCTGAATGCAACATCTTGAATCTTTGAAGCATTTGAGAGGTTCACACTATCTGCTAACTGAAATTCACATAGCTCCTTCAACGAGAATGCATCGGTTAAAACAGCTGAGTGACCACCTCCTGCTGCTAGCTTCCTCACTTGTCCTACACACCTGAACGCAAGACCAGAGTTTCCAGTTAATCTAACCGAGAATACCACAATGTATGCATCACAAAACCTTATCATCTCTTTGCTTTGTGAGCTATACCAGTCTACAGGCGATGGGTACCAAGCATATGATGATTTCTCATTTGCTGCTTGACCATAGCTATTGTAACCCCATCCACAAATCCTTCCCTCTCTCATATAAACCAGAGTGTGAGAATGTCCACAAGCAACAAGCCGGACACCGGTTGGGATGACTAAAACCGGGACATTGCGTAGAAGCATTTCACTTCCATTAGAGACACAAAACAAGAAACCAGATTGAGGACCAAGGCCTAACTGTCCTGCTTGTCCACCACCCCAAGCATAAAGTGCTCCTTCCATAGATAAAGCACATGTGTGTACGCCACCACAAGCAACTTCTTTCATGGACACACCATCGAGACCAGCTACTCGCCTTGGTATTAACTCTTTATCCCCAGATTGAAGAGAAACATGACCGAGTTGGCCCATGCTTCCTAATCCCCAAGTGTAACTGCAACAAAAGAGATAAGCAGTGAACACTGAGTAAGATAACTGAAAGAAATTAAGCAAAAGGGAGGGAGACTTGCATAGTCAAATGTCATGAATCCATTTGCTTCCTCAAGCATTCTCATCTGGTAGAAAGACTTTCCTTTCCCAGGACCCTTGCACAGAGAATTAGTTACCCATGGTATGTGAATAACCACGAAGTTTTCAAGAGAAAGGTCTTTAGAAAACTTACACCTCGCCCGTTTCGGATACAGCAGCAGTATGGTATTCCCCACATGAAACTTGCATTATCTTCACAAGCTCAGGTGGTTCGTCAAGGAATTTTGCATAAGCAGTTAGTACACGAGGGGCTTGTAGTCCTTCACAGGTGACTCCTCTACCAAGCTGGCCTTGTTCATTATAGCCTTATTTTTCATGAAAAATCAGAAAGACCTCAAGATTATGAATACCACAACTCTACCACAAACAAGTTTAAGTTTATAACAATGTCTCAAAGCTTTCTTACCCCAAGCTTGAAGAAGTCCATCCTCTGATAAGGCCACAACATGAGCTGTCCCACATGAAACTTGGCGAATTGCCTAAAACATGTTCATATACCAAATCAACAGCCAATCCTTATCAATCCTTGATTTCCCATGGGGAGAGAGTTGAAAGTACATACCGTGTTAGCAGGAAATGCCCCCGAAAATAAGCGTGGCAGATTTGACCCCTACCATGAAAAGTTTTGAGAATTCATAAGAGAAATACACAATGCCACAACTTTGGTTTTAGTCACATTGATGGGAATAAACCTGTTATATACCTGATTTTGTCCCCAAACCCAGAGCCTACTCGTGGAAAGAGTACCATCATTTTCACGGGGTTCCGCTATAGCTGCAGTGCAGAAAGCTCCACAAGACACAAATTTGACAAATTCTGACTGCAGCTGCTTCACCTTCTTTGGATGTTTCCTCCCAACCTCGGTTCCATCCCCAAGCTGACCATATTCATTGGCACCTAAAATGAAGGACATCAAAATGTAAGAACCACCCCGACTTGAGAAAGTACATATTGTCTAAGATTCAACCACAAGATCCAGTTTTATTCACCTAATCACACTGATATACATGACCAAATCCAAAGATTCAACCACAAGATCCGGGGTTTTTTTCACCTAATCACACTGATATACATGAGCAAATCCAAAGATTCAACCACAAGATCCAGTTTTATTCACCTAATCACACTGATATACATGAGCAAATCCAAAGATTCAACCACAAGATCCAGTTTTATTCACCTAATCACACTGATATACATGACCAAATCCAAAGATTCAACCACAAGATCCGTTTTTTTTTCCACCTAATCACACTGATATACATGAGCAAATCCAAAGATTCAACCACAAGATCCAGTTTTTCCACCTAATCACACTGATATACATGAGCAAATCCAAAGATTCAACCACAAGATCCAGTTTTTTTCCACCTAATCACACTGATATACATGAGCAAATCCAAAGATTCAACCACAAGATCCAGTTTTTTTTCCCACCTAATCACACTGATATACATGAGCAAATCCAAAGATTCAACCACAAGATCCAGTTTTTTTCCACCTAATCACATTGATATACATGAACAAATCCAAAGATTCCACAAAGGAAACAACTTTACATCAAATAAAAACTCAATGTACGTTTATGGAAATAGAGAGACAGACCCCAAGTAAACAGAGATCCATCAGATGCAACTGCTGCTGTATGTTCCCGACCACAGGAAATATCTAGCCACCGTGAATTGGCACCAGCCGGACAACCAAAAAGCTCAGGAGGAAGCTGTTTAGGGATACGCAAAAGACTCTCTTGCCCTTTCCGACCGGTTTGTCCGCTTTGATTGTAACCCCAAACGTATATGGCGCTCTTTGTTGGAATACTCACAGAAGGAGCAACTTCACCAATGATTTCTCCAATATCCATTTTTTACAAAATCCTGCACAAAATTGCATAAATTGTGATTAAAAGTCTCGAAATTTATGCGTTTTATCATCGAACTAAACTCTGATTTTACAGAAATGAACAGAAGCGATCATGAATCACAACAATTCAATTGAAAATAATTAACAGAAAAAGAAAAACCAACACAGAGAAAATCTGAGACCATACCTGTAAGATCAATGTTGAAATGTTGAAAGAATCGAACTTTCTGGACCTTTTGTTCGGTTTGGTCGATGCTAATGTGTGTAAGAAACGGAGGGAAGGAGAGAACCAATGAGGATCGTTCGTTCATTGTCCGAGAACTCTGGGGACTCGAGTCGGGTAAAGTTCTGTGTATTAGCACCGTAAGACCTTCATTTTACAAAACATTTATACAAAAGGCCCAAAACTTTAATTATCTGTTCTCTTTTCCCCATTTCATAATACTGTATATATACCAAGTACCAACAATGATGCAAGAGATTCGACGATTCGAGAATACAAGAGGCAGTTAGATGAGAAGAAACACTTAAAAGATGAACATTGTTTCTTGTTTTGTAATATTTTTTCTAGTTTCATGGAAGATATCATAAGCTTAAAATGTTGCAGAAGGATCATTTTGTTTCCCTTTCTGCTTCATATATTTACCATTGTAGATGAAAATATTCACAAACCAACAAGCCAAATTTACAAAACATCCCCTCTTCATTGCCCTGTCATCTCCCCCGGTTTCAGTTCAGATACAGGACACATATCAATGATCAATGATAATGATCGATGAGTGATGATTGATGATCAAGGTGTTTCGTTGAATTCCATCACCTGCATACAAGGACATTAGGAAAGATGAGAGTTTTGCTTACATCGGAATGAATCAGAACAACACAATTCTAATGAATTACAAGAAACTATTAGCCCTTCATCATGAGACTTAGGCCGAGATGAATCAATTTGAAAGCTGTTCTTCACGTTTATGATCCTTAGACCCGGACACTCCCACGACTATTAAGAAAGCACTGCTCTTTCTTTCTACGCACTTGTTCTATCTATCACACATCTTCTTTCTACGCATATATGTTCTGAGAATGAAGAGAGAGAAAAAGAGGTTACCTTCCCGCAGACAGGACAGTCTTCACTTCTCTCCATCCATTCATAAATGCAACCAAGATGGAAATGGTGAGAACATTTTGTTACAATCTTTGGGTTCTCTGATGTATATTCTGCACACAAAAAAGTTGACAAAGACGATGAATATTGAAGGAACAAACCGAGAAAGAAACTTAGGAGTGGGATTATAAAACCTTCAAGACAAGTTGGGCAGACATCTTCATCTTCAGACAATACAAACATGTTTTCAGAAGCTGACTTTGATTTCAAAATCCTAAGACTGGATTTACTAGAATACTCTTCTTTGGAATCTTTATCAGAGACAATGGATTTATTATTAGCCCATTTGCATCCAAATGATTCAGAATCCGCATTTAGAGGTTCAACTTCCTCATGGGAATGACTTGAACCCTTCTCCCTTCTTGAGACGAGTGAGCGGAAGTATCTAGGATCAGCATCATAAGGCAGAGGTCTTGGAGTAGAACGGAATGCTTCAGACAGAAAGTTATCGTGTGAAGAAGAGGAAGTTATTGATGCAGTAGTAGCTTGAACTGAAGATGGTAGAGAGCGGGTTTCCCCTCTTCCGAATACCGAGATATACTGCCAAGATTAATATGAAACTTAACCATATGAAAGCATCAACTGATGTAAGGCAATGTGAACAAAACGTACCAGGTTAAGGAAATTATGAGCAAGGCATCTTATGCAGGGACAGTTTCTGTATACAGAGCTACTTGGATTCATGTACTCATCAATGTCTTGGACTCGAAAGCAAGAAGAAACACAACCCATCTTCTCCTCTATTCTTTCTTACCTCAAAACAAAGATCCACTCACCACAACATATGGTAAACCAATCCAAGTCACCTGCAATGATAAAATGGAGATTGATTCCTTAATCACTGTTGGAAAAATCAACTTCAACTGCATGTACTAAATCCATCTCGACAAACCATATGTTTAGTAGCAACTGAGAGTTTCGATCTGAACTTGGAACACACTCACAAAGCTAACTTGAGGTTTCATTAAAGTGAAATGCAAGCACATAAACTGATAAAAACCCTAATTTTAAGTAAATCACAAAAGTAGAAAAAGATAAAAACTTTGCTCCAATAGAGAAACAGACAAGCCCAATTGAGATAAGATACACAAAAAGGTGAGAACCCCATTTCGATTCATCCAAAGAAATGAGCAAACATAGTGTATCAACCAACTGAGATCAGCAACGATTAGGATCGAATGATAACAAACCATTTCCAGTAATTTTGAAATGATCGCAAAATTAAAAAGAAAGATTAAACCTTTTTGATCGAGAATTGAGCTGGAAGGAGACAAGAGCCAAATACCCAGAATCCGATCGGCCGGGGCTCATCAGCGTGAAGAGAGATATAGAGAGAGATGAAAACTGATAACCCACGAAAGAGGAAGACCCAATAAGAAGGGTTAAACTTTTCAATGTGTAATTAAATATGGAGACTCATTAATTGTTATATTTCGCAAATTCCCAGGAAATTCAAAAGTGAAAACTTGGAAATTTATTTTCTTCTCGTCGGTGATAAGAAAGGTTGCGGAAAAAGTGAGGAACACTGGTGATGAATGATGATTGTTGTTGTGAAAGTGGGTGAGAGAGCTTTGTTGGATGACAATGGAGCTTCAAGAATTAAAACAAACAAAATTGACATTTAAATAATAATTAATAAATCTCCATTTGTTTTTAAAGTAATTATAATCAAAGGACATAATAAACTATGGTTTATGTTTAGATTATGTGTTAAGTTTGATGAAGATAACCTTTGTAGTTTGGTAATTGACTTTTCTGGATTTTAGACCTTTCGGTTCCAAAACTTATTTTTAACCCGAGTTTATCGAATAAATAAGATTATGGATGGTCTTATGAATCGAGAACGAAATAATTATTGTTTTGTCACTCACTCAGGCATGCTCAATTGCTCATCCTTTTTCATTTTTTGGTAAAGAAACTTTTTAACTTTAGTATTGACTAATTGAGTTTTTACATATTAATTTGGTATATACTGTTATTATATTATAGAAAGAAGTCTCTCAGTATTTTATCTTTTCTTTTCTTCGCCGATTTTGATTTTTCTGAAGGAAAGTACAACTTGCAGCTATTTTTTCTTTGTGTAATATACCTTTTGTTGTCGTATTCAAGGGGATTTGAATTTGTCTTTCATTTTCACTTCTTTTTGACTAATAAAATCCGATGCAGTCTTAACTAGTTTCAGTTTTGTAGTCGCTCCGGCTGAGAATCGTTTTCAAGCTTCACGATATCTTTTTCCATGCGCTTCACCCCGACAAATAGATTGCTTGTCTTCTTTGATTTTGCTTGGGTTTTTCATTCTATTGGATTAATATCTTTGCAGACTCTCCACCTTGGCTTGGAAATAATAGTCCATATTACTTGTTTAAGTTTGGACGGCGGCACAACCTCCATGGCATGAGCTTTTCGGTGAGGTATCGGAGTTGATCTTCATCCTTATGCGTTTCTTTTTTTTGTAGGTCTTTTGGAGAAAGGCGGGATTGACAGCTTGGGATTTTGCTTCACATAGAATAGGCGGTGGCGGCAGATTATGCAGTTCATCCGGTGGTCATTGGCGATCTCTACATGCCGGCATCTCCTCTGTTTCGACGTGTGGCATGTTTCGATCTTATATGTGGATTAGTGGGCTTACTTTGTTAATGGGCTTTTTTGGGTCGGTCTTTTTGTTTTCTCTGGTAGACTTAATTTGTTCAACCTAGCTGTAATCTCTTTTACCCTATTGAGCTTTTCTATAAGAAAACGTTGGCAGAAAATATTATGTATGCACAAGAAACTGATGATCAATATTGTGATGAAAATGTTAACAACATGGGGTCAAACACAAAGAGAGAGAAAGGAAATGAAGAATATGATTCACATCTTTTGTTGTTGTTATCTATCCAATAATACAAACTGATTAATCCGGTGTAAATAAATGTTCAAAGAATTTATGTTAGGGCTGAGAGTTCGGTTCTTCGGGTAGTTAGGTTTGGATAGTTCGATTCCTCGGTTAGTTTTTTTCAAAAATAATTTTTGAAAATTTGGTTAAATTCATGTATTTTCGAATAATTCGGTTCAATTCGGTTAAAAAATTAATATATTTTGATTAAAATCTGTTTATAAAAAAATCAATTATCCAATTGGTTTATCGAACCAAACCGATAACCGAGTTTTTTAAAAACTTGCCGAAGTAACCGAAATGAGCTAACCGACTATTCGTTTCGGTTAACTCGATTCGGTAAAAAAATCCTAAGCCTAATTTCTTTAGTAAATTTATGTGGAAATTCCACACCCAACTCCTTTTGCTCTTTCGTCCACTCAAAGTATTTTTGCGATTATTATCATATAGTAAACACATAATAATATGGGCAAATCGCATTAATAACACAAAAACATGACTTGTCAAAAATATAGCACCAAGGAAGAAAAATTATAAAAATAGCATAAAAACATGTTTTGTCACTAAATTAGCCCTAACCTCAAATCTTAAATACTAAATCCTAAACCCTAAATACTAAACCCTAACCTTGAATAATAAACCCTAAACCCTAAATACTAAACCCTAAACTCTAAATAATAAACCCTAAACCCTAAATAATTAACCCTAAACCCTAAATTATATAATGCTATAAAAGTCTTTATAATTAAAATAATGCTAAAAATGTGAATTATTTCTCTTGGTGCTATATTTATGATAATGTATGTTTTTGTGCTATTTTATGCATTTTCTCTAATAATATTCTAGCCAACCAAGAAATATAGTTATACACTTAATTATTAAATATTTTGTGTTATTAACCACAATTTCCTGTTTATAAACTGTTACTTCCGACTGTTTATCTCTCTCGCCTCTAGCGACATTTGAGACGAAAACAAAACAGTTACTACAAACAATAACCCGGTCTGTGTATTACCACCGGCGCTGGTATCAGCGTCGGTTGTATTTTTTTGTGTTTCTTTTTTTTTTTTACTTTATATCATATTTAAATAAACTGAGAAAGGCGTAATGGAGAAGTTAACGGTTACGGCATCGTTCCAGCAACGTTCCCTGCCGACCTTCGTTGATTCTTTTTTGGAAACGATCATCGTTGTACTACTTCTCTCAAGTTCCTGTCCTCAGAATTATGTACAATTAATAACCAATATATACGATTGATGTTCTTCTCTACAAACCATTTTGCGTTCACGACAGCTTGTGTGTGTCACTGTAATCAATCTCTATTGCTAGAGATGATGAAATCCTCCTCCTGAGAGTCGAGTTTCTAGTCTCACCCAAACTGAAGTGCTTTTCTCCGTGGTTTGATGGCTATTCACGATGATCCAATTCTCAGATTCCATGTTGGTGAAGAAATGGCGTTTGTTCGATGAGTAAGTCTGTGTTTGTCTTGTCAAACATGAGATCCCGGGAAATCAACATTAAGGAGAAATTATGATTCGGCGAATGAAAAGACATTGAGCAAAAGAATTAGAAGAAGATGACACTCATCACAACAACAATCATGGGTATTCTTTACATTCAAAGAAATTTATATATCTTTATGCAGGAGAGTTCCAATATCGATGGTTTTGCGATGTAACAGATGGATCGCATACTTTGATTTTCGAAAGCCTAAAAGGTATTTCATCAAAAAGAAAGTGTATTTTAAGCTAGAAAGTCACACAAGATTGACGGATAAGACGAAGGCTACTCTAAGCATATGATCAAGAATGCACGCTTCAACTTTTTTGTTTTTTTCGTTACAAAATTCCTGATTTGTAATAGTAATCTCATGATTAACATTGTAATCTATGATTCATATCAATATATAATATTGATTTTTTTTTAATTTTAAAAACTGTTACTTCCGAATAATAAATTACTAATTATAGTTATCTAACGAATTAGATTTTAATTAATCACTAAGGACATAAATAATTTTGTAAATAATAGAAAATGAAACGCGACGAGAAGGAACATCGTCTTCTCCACAAGTCCTCTTTCACCGCCTTTGATTCTTTACTTATAAACCCTTCCTTTGTAGAAACCTTTTCCTCACTTTCTCCTCCTTCATTCGCCTCGCCAGAGATGGCAGATGACTTGGCGAATCTCTGCCGATTTCTCTTCGAAGACACCGGTCTTCCCTCGTTATCGTCGTCGTCGACGCCCTCTTCAGATCTCTTTTCTCAACGCATACGCTCCGATGATTCAATCAAGCGTGGTCTCCGTTATTTCTATCTAATCCTTCGCTCGGGAATCGCTCCGATCGGTGGAGATGATGACTCTACAAGCAAGCTACGGTTTGAGACCTGGTCGGATTCGCAACTTCAAGCCCTTGTTTCGATGTCTCAGGCGATCCTTCTACTATCTCGATCTTTATTAGGTACCAAATAGTTAAATCGATGTTTGATTTCCCTGGCGATTGTTGATTATACGCTGTCTCCCACTTTCTGAGCTATATTATCTGCTTCTTTTGTCGTTGTGAATTTTTTTCCTTGCTGGTTTACACTGTTTTTGGTGTGTCTCAGTGGACCAAGTCGAACCTATAGTTTTGGGTGTCATCCAGGATGTGATGGAATTCTCTCTCAGGTTCTTGGAGAAGTCTAACTTTAGACAAACTGATCTGAAAATGGAGGTTTGTTCTTTATTTTGATATAAATGTGTTACCAGCATTCTTTACTTCAACTTGTGATAGGGATTCGGTAGGGAAGTTGTTAAAGCTGGATATTGTTTTTCCCTTAGTCATGATTTTGGCACACTGGGTAAGTCTAGGAAATAAGTACCTTGTTTGAGCATAAACATACCTTCTAGAGAATTTATGTTACTGGGTTTGTTTTTTTGTTTTGTTGATAAGGCGTTTGAAATCGGTTTATAAGTCTTCTTCAGGTGTTGGATTAGGTTTCAATGTTGCCCCATAGAATTTAGTCATACATTGTCACCAGCGTGTCTTCGTTTAACTATTCCATGAAGGGTATAGTGAGGTTACCGTCTATTTCCATTACCAAAAAATTTGTGGGCTAATGACTTGTTTTCTTACTTTGTTACCATCAAGCTCGACTGCATTAGTAATCTCTCCAAATGCTTGTTTTGAATCAGATAAACATGGAAACACTTTTGGAGATTGCTTCTTTTGACGGAAGTGAGAAACAGTATGATATACTGCCACCTGTCTCTCCCGCTGAAGCTGTGGAGCTCTGGCCAACAATTCCTGCCGAGCATGATAATGTTGAATCATATAGCCTTGTGAAATGTACTTTTCAAGGTATTGTTGCTACCAGTCCACTCAGCAATATATTATTATCTTACTTCAAATTTATCTGATGATCATTATACTCTTTGACATATTAAGCAGGGGGCAGGTGCACAAATGAAGAGAAGCCAGTTGACCGGCTTCTTATTACGCTGATGTCTGAATGCATTGAATCTGATGACCAGACTCAGTCAGTAGTCAAGCCCTCTTTTCACCAAGACTATGGAAACCTGAATCCCTTGACTCGACACCTGGCAGTTGTTCACCTTGGCTGTGTTTGTCGTCTGATTATGGTCTGCAAAGAGCTTGTTCAGTTGCCATGTGTGTTAGATGAGATGACGGTTGATCAAGCTTTCCTTGATAAATTGTCCTTCTGCTTAAGAATTCTGAAGCTGCTTGGAAGTCTTTCCAAAGATGTTCAAAGTATAGAAAACGACGGGTCATTGTTACAAGCAGTAGCTTCATTTACAGATGCTTTTCCTAATCTGTTTCGGGTTTTCTCTGACTTTACTATCCACACTGCTACAGAGGGTAGTATTGAGAGTCTTTCTCTAGCGCTGGTGGAAGGATTTCTTAATCTTGTCCAACTCATTTTTGGCAAGGGTAGTGTTTTCCAGAACGTCCAGGCATGTGTATCAGCTTCTATTCTGAACAATCTAGATGCCTCAGTGTGGAGATATGATGTGTCCTCTTGTAATTTGATACCTCCGCTTGCTTACTTCCCTCGATCTGTCATCTACACATTGAGACTCGTTCAAGATCTAAAAAGACAACCGTACCATATCCAAGATCTGAGGTTTTTAGAGTCAGAAGTCAACTATGACAATGCCAATTCCTCTGTTGATTCTGTTTATTTCCATCTGCGCCAGGAAAAGATCTCGTTGCTCAAGTGCTTCACGGTCGAGGATATAATGAGAGTGATATTTCCTTCGTCAAGTCAATGGGTGGACAACTTGTTTCATCTTCTTTATTTCCTTCATAGCGAAGGAGTAAAATCACGACCAAAAGTGGAAAGAACGTATTCGAGTTTAAGATCCAACAGTTTTGCAGAAGTTGAAAGCCAAATTTCCCATGACGATGAAGCCCTGTTTGGAAACCTGTTCTCGGAGGGTAGCCGTTCACTGTGTTCCGTAGAACCAAACGATCAATTACCCGTTGCTGTCAGCAGCAATTTACCACTGCAAGCTGCAAAGGAACTGTTGAGCTTTCTTAGAGTGTGCATTTTTTGTAAAGAATGGGTTCCTAGTATATACGAAGATGGATGTAAAAAGCTTGACACATGTCACATTGATATCCTGCTCAATATAGTAGGCTGTAGTATTGAAGACAAGACTTCTGATGGTGGCTGCATGCTCCAAGATGAAGGAAAACCTGGACATGTTGCCTTTGAGCTGTTACTCAATCTCTTAAGAAGTCGTGCTCTGTCTGATTCTCTTGAGTCCTACCTTTTTCAGCAAATTCTTGCTGTTAAAAATGGTGAGTTCGAGTATAACGATAAGACTCTGGCACTATTGGCTCACACTCTTCTTTGTAGGCCGGGATTGGCTGGGGCACAGTTAAGAGGCAAAGTTTATGATGGTTTCGCTAGTTTTATTGTCGAGAGAGCAAGAGGAATATGTGCTGAAGGTTTGAGTCTCACGGAGTTGACTGCGTGTCTTCCCTCTGCTTTCCATATTGAGATTCTTCTTATGGCTTTTCATTTATCAAGTGAAGCAGAAAAGGCAAAATTCTCAAATCTTATTGCTTCATGTTTGCATAAAGTTGAAACCCCGTCAGGAATATGTGATGGTCCTCAGCTGTCCTGTTGGGCAATGCTGATATCTAGGTTATTAGTGCTGTTGCACCATATGTTGTTGCATCCAAACGCATGCCCAACATCGTTAATGCTAGATCTAAGGTCTAAACTGAGGGAAGTTCGTGGCTGTAGCAGTAATTTGCATGTAACCGTCGGTGATCATCTATCTTCTTGGGCGTCTCTTGTAGCAAGGGGCATAACTGATTCGTGGGCTGAAGATGAGCCAGTCAACCATCTGATGAGTCAAATGATCGACTTTGCCCCACATCCTCCTACATTTCAGATTGATGTGCCTGCTGCCAAAACCCTAAACTTGGATCATGGGGATTTATCTGCAAGTTTGTCCCGGGTTTTGGGGTTGTGGAAGGGGAAAAAAGCAGGAAAAGTGGAAGACCTGATAGTGGAAAGATACATTTTCATACTTTCTTGGGATATTTCTCGTGTTAACTTTGCATTGGATAGTCAGCCTTCGTTGCATGTTAATTACCAGAATGTGGACATATCTAGCACTGTGGATCTCATCTACACCAGTCATTTTCTTATAGGCGACTCCAACGTTGTTGGTAAGAATATGAAGTTGAGAGACATTCTGATTGGTGTTTTAAATCAACTACATGCAGCACCTGAGAAGACTGTTGAGGATTTGGGCTGGGATTTTATCCGCGAAGGATCCTGGCTCTCTCTTCTGTTGTATTTTGTTAATGGTGGTGTCTGGAGTTATTGCAAGAAAAAATCATGTTCAGAAATCGCTCCTTTCTGGAGGGAATGCACATCTGTTGATGCCAAGCATATTGCTGCTGCGGAAGGCGTACTATCTTGCTTGATGGAGACTGGTGACATTGCAGAATTGCTGAGAATGCTTTCATCATTAGTTAGCAAATATTTGCAAGTGTATAGGAAAGCTTTCCTTGCAACTTTCAGTACTTGGAATCACCATTGTCATAGTTCGCCTTCTCTACTACTTCTCAAGCACACTCAATTTGGTAAAAGTCTCCAGGCTGAATATGAAAAGATTGGTGACAGTTCTCTTCATCTTCAATGCATTTTTTATCTGTCGAAATTGGATGCTCTGGGTGATGGAAGAGGTTCGGGTGTTTTATGGAAAGTGTTTTGGGAATTTATGGTGCATGGGTTTCCCACTAGTCTTCAAACTTCTAGTGCGATTCTTCTTTCATGTATTCTAAGCATAAGATGCATTGTGCTGACAATAGACGGTTTGCTCAAGCTGGGAAACTTAAAGGAAAAAATTGGGGCAGATGTGCTTCATCAGATACTTAACTCTATCATGACTATTAAGTTTGATCAAGTATTCCAGAGCTTTCATGGGAAATGTGAGGAGATACGTCAAAATATATGTGCCGTGTTGGAGATTCCAGATTTTACGGAGTTGTTCCTGATGAAAGAAATGGAGGGGTTTGTAAGAGATATCAGTGCTGAGCAGATAGATAGAAGCAATGTGCTCGAAGGGGTGATCACCAAGATTGTAGATGTTATGGACAGCCTAAGCAAGGATTCTTCGAAATCTGATATTTTCAAATTTTATCTTGGTGTAGATGCAGTCTCTGAGCATACCCGGGAATTCTACCAGTTGCAACGTGGAGATCTATCTGTTTTTATCGAGTCATTAGACTACTGTTCCTTGGAACCAGTAAACGTAAAAGTGCTCAACTTCCTTGTTGATCTCTTGTCTGTGGCAATATCCCCTGATCTCCGGAGAAGAATACATCAAAAATTTGTTGACATGGATTTAATAACTTTGTCTGGGTGGCTGGAGCGAAGACTGTTGGGTTCCTTCATTGAAGAAATTGATGGGAAAAAGATTGCAAAAGGAAATTCTCTTCCTTTCAGAGAGGCAGCAATGAATTTTGTTACTTGTCTTGTGTCATTTGATAACGACCTACTGACCACAGAGTTACGGAATCATTTATTCGAGGCCATCCTGATCTCCCTTGATACCGCATTTATCTCTTTTGAAATCCACATGGCGATGTCATATTTTCATTTTGTTCTTCAACTTGCAAGGGAAGACAGCCTGATGAAGATGGTCTTAAAGAGAACCATAATGCTGATGGAGAAGCTTGCTGCCGATGAGAAGTTGCATCCTGGTTTGAAGTTTCTTTTTGGTGTGATAGGCGCCTTGTTGAGTAACCGTTCTCCAAGCCATGGAACGAGTTCAGGTGGAAAGTCCTTGGCGACCAATAAGAATACTGCAACAGGTCCTTTGGTCCCAAAACTTGCTGGAACAACAAAAAAATCAGAAACATTGGCTCTCCCCCTGGATCAGGAAGGAAGCTCAATTTCACTGGAATGTGACGTCACTTCTGTTGATGAAGATGAAGATGATGGAACATCTGATGGTGAAGTGGCCAGCTTAGACAAGGAAGATGAAGAAGATGCCAACAGTGAGAGGTACCTTGTCTCAAAAGTCTGCACTTTCACTTCCAGTGGCAGTAATTTCATGGAACAACACTGGTATTTTTGTTACACATGTGACCTTACTGTTTCCAAAGGTTGCTGTTCTGTTTGCGCAAAAGTTTGCCACCGTGGTCACCGTGTTGTCTATTCACGTTCAAGTCGGTTTTTCTGTGACTGTGGAGCTGGAGGTGTTAGGGGAAGCAGCTGCCAGTGTTTGAAGCCGCGCAAATTCAGTGGCATTGGAAGCGCTCCAGCTCGTGGTACAAATAATTTCCAATCCTTTTTACCCTTGTCTGAGGATGTAGGTCCGCTTGCAGAAAGTGGTTCAGATGTAGACGAAGATGGTTTCGAGGAGGAAAATGACGTTGTGTTATCTATCCCAAAGGAAACTCAATATAAGATGTCACTGCTACTAGAAGAGCTCGGCATAGAGGACCGGGTGCTGGAACTTCTTTCTTCTCTGCGTCCGTCTATCACTAGCAAAAGAGACTCTGGTCTTTCGAAAGATAAGCAGATCAATCTCGGGAAAGACAAGGTTCTTTCATTTGACACAGATCTTTTGCAGTTGAAAAAAGCATACAAAAGTGGATCACTTGACTTAAAAATAAAGGCTGACTATGCTAATTCGAAGGACCTTAAATCTCTCTTAGCCAATGGCTCCCTTGTCAAGTCTCTCCTGAGTGTTAGTGTTCGGGGTCGCCTTGCAGTTGGAGAAGGTGATAAAGTTGCTATATTTGATGTTGGACAGCTAATAGGACAAGCCACAATTGCACCGATAAACGCAGACAAGGCCAACGTTAAACCACTTTCCAGGAATATTGTTCGTTTTGAGATTGTGCATCTTTCTTTCAACTCAGTTGTGGAGAATTATCTTGCTGTCGCTGGCCTTGAAGACTGCCAGATACTTACTTTGAATCATCGGGGCGAAGTCATCGATAGGCTTGCTATTGAGCTTGCCCTGCAGGGTGCATACATCAGGCGTATAGACTGGGTTCCTGGTTCACAGGTTCAGTTAATGGTCGTCACAAACAAATTCGTGAAGATTTATGATCTATCCCAGGATATCATCAGTCCAACACAGTACTTCACCTTGCCAAATGACATGATTGTGGATGCTACCCTGTTTGTTGCTTCTCGTGGGACGGTTTTCCTTCTTGTTCTTTCAGAACAAGGGAATTTGTACAGATTTGAACTATCTTGCGGCGGAAATGCAGGCGCAACGCCACTTAAGGAAATCGTTCAGATTTTAGGAAAGGATGTTGCCGGAAAGGGTTCATCTGTCTATTTCTCTCCAACATATCGACTGCTTTTCATATCCTATCATGATGGAAGTTCTTTTATGGGTCGACTCAGCTCAGACGCCACATCCTTAACTGAAACATCTGCAATGTTTGAGGACTCAGATGGTAAGCAGAGTGTGGCTGGACTGCATCGTTGGAAAGAGTTGTTGGGTGGCAGTGGGTTATTTATTTGCTTATCCAGCGTGAAATCAAATGCTGCCCTAGCTGTGTCCCTGAGGGGTGATGGGGTATGTGCACAAAATCTCCGTCACCCGACAGGATCATCTTCCCCTATGGTCGGAATAACCGCATACAAACCTTTGTCAAAAGACAATGTTCACTGTCTTGTTCTGCATGATGATGGCAGCCTTCAGATTTATTCTCATGTTCGTAGTGGAGTCGATGCTGACTCAAATCTCTCGGCTGAAAAGGTTAAAAAGTTGGGTTCTAAGATACTTAACAACAAAACCTATGCTGGTGCAAAGCCGGAGTTTCCCCTGGATTTCTTTGAGAAGGCATTTTGCATTACAGCAGACGTGAGACTCGGTACTGATGCTATTAGAACTGGTGATTCCGAGGGAGCGAAGCAAAGCTTGGCATCTGAGGATGGCTTTATTGAGAGCCCCAGTCCCATAGGATTTAAGGTATGGTTGGTTTTCCCAAGTTTGTCTGTGTACTATGTTTAGTTATTACTCATAGTAGTATTTTGTTCATGTGATTAAATGATTGGTCGCTTGTGTCTACGATCTGGATCCCTTGAGGCATCTTACTTAGCTAATCTTCTTGTCTTTTTTCAGATATCAGTCTCCAATCCAAACCCTGACATTGTTATGGTTGGCATCCGGATGCATGTGGGTACTACATCAGCAAGCTCTATACCTTCAGAAGTGACCATTTTTCAGAGATCAATTAAGATGGATGAGGGCATGAGGTGCTGGTATGACATTCCATTTACAGTGGCCGAGTCACTTCTAGCTGATGAAGATGTTGTAATCTCTGTGGGGCCGACTACTAGTGGAACTGCTCTGCCCAGAATAGACTCGCTTGAAGTATATGGTCGTGCTAAAGATGAATTTGGCTGGAAAGAGAAAATGGATGCTGTGCTAGATATGGAAGCTCGTGTACTTGGTCATGGTTTGCTTCTTCCAGGCTCTAGTAAAAAGAGAGCGTTGACACAGTCTTCTTCTATTGAGGAGCAAGTTATCGCAGATGGTCTCAAACTCCTATCAATCTTTTATTCAGTTTGTAGACCAAGGCAAGAAGTGGAGCTCAATGAACTCAAATGCAAACAACTACTGGAGTCAATTTTCGAAAGTGATAGGGAAACTCTGTTACAAACCGCAGCTTGCCGTGTTTTGCAGTCTGTCTTTCCAAAAAAGGAGAAATACTACCAGGTAATGCTCCTACTAAATTCAGCATTGCATATTCAGTAGCGCAGGTATGCCTCTTTGACATTGATTTATCTGTTGCTATAGGTCAAAGACACCATGCGACTTCTTGGAGTGGTCAAGGTCACCTCTATTCTTTCTTCAAGGTTGGGCATTTCTGGTACTGGAGGTTCGATTGTTGAAGAGTTCAATGCTCAGATGCGGGCGGTGTCTAAAATAGCTTTGAGCCGTAAATCCAATTTCTCCGTCTTTCTGGAGAAGAATGGTACAGACGCTCTGTTATTATCTACTGTCTATCTATTTGCATTATTGCATAGTTCAAACACAATTTTGTTTTATTTATCCTTTTATAAGGTAATAGGAGCGAGAGTGTCTTAGAATTGTCGTCTTCCTTTGATATGTCTTTGTTTAAATGAGATATGTTTGTTTTGTAGGTTCTGAAGTAGTGGATAATCTGATGCAAGTGCTATGGGGCATTTTGGAGTCGGAGCCACTTGATACGCCAACTATGAACAATGTGGTGATGTCCTCCGTTGAGCTAATCTATAGCTATGCAGAGTGTTTGGCATCTCAAGGAAAGGATACAGGGGCTCATTCTGTGGCTCCTGCTGTTCAGTTACTGAAAGCACTTATATTATCATCTAATGAGTCTGTGCAAACATCCAGCAGGTGTGTTCTTCTGTTTTTTTTTATTATTTAAATATTCTGTTCTCTTAGATCTGCACCAGTCTGCTAACTAAGTTTCTTTACAGCTTAGCCATATCATCAAGATTACTTCAGGTTCCTTTCCCAAAGCAAACAATGTTGACAACAGATGATTTGGTAGACAATGTTACAACTCAATCGGTGCCTATCAGAACAGCTGGTGGAAATACACATGTCATGATTGAGGAGGACTCTATAACTTCATCTGTTCAATACTGCTGTGATGGTTGCGCTACTGTCCCTATTCTGAGAAGGAGGTGGCATTGCACCGTGTGTCCAGATTTTGATTTATGTGAGGCATGCTATGAAGTGTTAGATGCAGATCGTCTACCACCACCACACACTCGAGATCATCCCATGACAGCAATTCCAATAGAAGTGGAATCACTTGGTGCAGATGCCAATGAGATTCAGTTCTCTGCGGATGAAGTAGGTAATATGTTGCCAGCGATAACCAGTAGCGTCCCACAAGCTTCAACTCCCTCAATCCATGTCTTGGAACCTGGTGAATCTGCTGAGTTTTCTGCCGCAGTGACCGATCCTGTTTCTATCTCAGCTTCAATGCGAGCCGTCAATTCATTAATTCTCTCTGAGTTACTCCAAGAGTTGAGTGGATGGATGGGGACAGCATCCGGTGTTCAAGCTATACCTGTCATGCAATTGTTCTACAGATTATCATCTGCCATTGGTGGAGCTTTCATGGATAGCTCAAAGGCCGAAGAAATAAGCTTGGAAAAGTTAGTTACATGGCTTTTGGCTGAAATCAACCTAAGCAAGCCGTTTGCTGCGTCAACTCGCTCTTCCTTCGGGGAAATTGTGATTCTTGTGTTTATGTTTTTCACCTTGATGCTTCGGAGTTGGCACCAACCTGGCAGTGATGGTAGTACTTCCAGATCAGGTGGAAGTACAGATGTACATGATCGGAAAAGTGTCCAGAGCTCCACCGTAGTTGCTTCTCAGTCTTCATTAGATGTTCAAGAGAGAGATGACTTTGCGTCTCAGCTAGTTCGAGCATGCAGTTGCCTTAGGAACCAAGAGTTTGTTAATTATCTTATGAACATACTTCAGCAGCTAGTGCATGTTTTTAAGTCCCGTGCTGCCAATGTTGAAGCACGTGTATCAAGCTCTGGTTCTGGTTGTGGGGCCATGCTCACAGTCAGAAGAGATTTACCTGCGGGTAACTATTCCCCCTTCTTTTCAGATTCATATGCAAAAGCCCATCGGGCAGATATATTTGTGGACTATCACAGGCTGCTGCTTGAGAATGTGTTTCGCTTAGTTTATACCTTGGTTAGACCCGAAAAGCAAGAGAAAATGGGGGAAAAGGAAAGGGTTTACAGGAATGCTTCTTCTAAAGATTTGAAGTTGGACGGTTTCCAGGATGTTCTCTGCAGCTATATCAATAACCCTCATACGGCTTTTGTTAGGAGATATGCTAGAAGACTGTTCTTGCATCTTTGTGGAAGCAAAACTCAGTACTACAGTGTCCGAGATTCATGGCAGTTTTCCAATGAAGTGAAAAGCCTGTACAAGCATGTTGAAAAGTCCGGAGGTTTTGAAAACAATGTGTCATATGAAAGGAGTGTGAAGATTGTGAAGTCGCTTTCTACAATTGCTGAAGTTGCTATAGCACGGCCCCGGAACTGGCAGAAGTACTGTCTCAGGCATGGAGATTTTCTGTCTTTCCTACTGAATGGCGTATTCCATTTTGCGGAAGAGTCTGTTATCCAGACCCTTAAACTCCTCAATTTAGCCTTTTATCAAGGAAAAGATGTGAGCAGCTCAGTGCAGAAAGCTGAAGCAAGTGATGTAGTGACAGGCTCAAACCGATCAGGATCTCAGTCTGTGGATTCCAAAAAGAAGAAAAAAGGTGAAGATGGGCATGATTCTGGTTTGGAAAAATCATACGTGGATATGGAAGGGGTGGTAGATATCTTCAGCGCCAAGGGCGGAGATATCTTGAGGCAGTTTATTGATTTCTTTCTGCTGGAATGGAATTCGAGCTCTGTTCGCTCTGAAGCAAAGTCTGTTATTTATGGCTTGTGGCACCATGGAAGACAATCGTTCAAAGAAAGTCTGTTAGCAGCTCTTTTGCAGAAGGTAAGATACTTGCCAGTATATGGTCAGAATATTGTTGAATATACAGAACTTGTCTCCTTGTTGCTCGGCAAGACTCCAGAAAACAACTCAAAGCAAGCAATTAACGAGCTTGTGGATCGTTGCCTGAACCCTGATGTGATAAGGTGCATTTTTGAGACACTGCATTCTCAGAACGAACTCATTGCCAATCATCCAAACTCCCGTATTTACAGCACTCTGAGTAATCTTGTGGAATTTGATGGTTATTATCTTGAGAGCGAACCTTGTGTTGCCTGCAGTTCTCCTGATGTGCCATATAGCAAAATGAAGCTTGAAAGTTTGAAATCTGAGACAAAGTTTACCGATAACCGCATCATTGTGAAATGCACCGGGAGTTATACGATACAATCTGTGACCATGAATGTTCATGATGCAAGGAAGTCAAAGTCAGTGAAGGTCCTAAACTTGTATTACAACAATCGCCCTGTCTCGGACTTGTCAGAGCTTAAAAACAACTGGTCACTGTGGAAGCGTGCCAAGAGTTGTCATCTGTCCTTCAACCAAACTGAACTGAAGGTGGAATTTCCTATTCCTATTACCGCTTGTAACTTCATGATCGAGTTGGATTCCTTCTATGAGAATCTTCAGGCGTTATCTCTTGAACCATTGCAATGCCCCCGATGCAGTCGACCGGTTACTGATAAACATGGTATTTGCAGCAACTGCCATGAGAATGCTTATCAGTGCAGGCAATGCCGCAACATTAACTACGAAAATTTGGATTCTTTTCTTTGCAACGAGTGTGGTTATAGCAAGTATGGGAGGTTTGAGTTCAACTTCATGGCAAAACCAAGCTTCATATTTGATAACATGGAAAATGACGATGATATGAAGAGGGGATTGGCTGCTATAGAGTCGGAGTCTGAAAACGCTCACAGGAGATATCAGCAACTCTTAGGCTTCAAGAAACCGCTTCTGAAGATAGTATCAACCATTGGTGAAACTGAAATGGATTCACAACACAAGGACACTGTCCAGCAGATGATGGCATCTTTGCCTGGTCCCTCATGCAAGATAAACCGGAAAATCGCACTTTTGGGTGTACTGTATGGTGAGAAATGCAAAGCGGCTTTTGATTCTGTCAGCAAAAGTGTACAAACACTACAGGGACTTCGCCGAGTTCTTATGAGTTACCTCCATCAGAAAAATTCAAACTATTCATCTGGTGCCTCAAGATGTGTGGTTTCAAAGACCCCAAACAATTGTTATGGTTGTGCCACTACATTTGTCACTCAATGTCTTGAGATTCTTCAAATGCTGTCGAAGCACCCAAGATCTAGGAAGCAACTAGTTGCAGCTGGTATCATGTCTGAGTTGTTTGAAAACAATATTCACCAAGGTCCGAAAACAGCCCGTGCTCAAGCTAGGGCAGCTCTAGGAACTTTCTCGGAGGGTGATCTGAATGCAGTGAGTGAGTTAAACAATCTGGTACAGAAGAAAATAATGTACTGCCTTGAACACCATCGTTCCATGGACATTGCGCTCGCTACTCGTGAAGAGATGTTGTTGCTTTCTGAAGTATGCTCTCTCACTGATGAATTCTGGGAGTCAAGACTGCGCCTTGTTTTTCAACTATTATTTTCTTCCATTAAATTGGGTGCTAAACATCCTGCGATATCAGAGCACATCATTCTTCCTTGCCTTAAGATCATTTCTGTGGCATGTACACCTCCAAAACCAGATACGGCAGAGAAAGAGCTAATGATGGGAAAAACTGCTCCTGCAGTGCAAGAAAAGGATGAGAATGCTCCTGGCATTTTAAAGTGTTTGTCGGAAACCGAAGAAAATAACTCGGATATATCTCAGAAGACGCGAGATATTCAGCTTGTGAGTTATTTGGAATGGGAGAAAGGGGCATCATATGTTGACTTTGTGAGGAGGCAATACAAAGCCTCTCAGTCAATTAGAGGTGCTAGCCAAAAGTCTAGTACCCACAGATCAGATTTCTTGGCACTTAAATATACACTTAGGTGGAAGCGACGCTCTAGCAGGGCATCTAAAGGTGGTTTACAGGCATTTGAGCTCGGTTCTTGGGTCACAGAGCTAATTCTTAGTGCATGTTCTCAATCTATTAGGTCAGAGATGTGCACGCTGATTAGTTTACTCTCTGCCCAAAGCTCACCTAGGCGCTACAGGTTGATTAATTTGCTGATAGGCTTGCTTCCCGCTACGCTTGCAGCTGGTGAAAGCAGCGCAGAATACTTTGAACTGCTCTTTAAAATGATCGAGACACAAGATGCACTTCTATTCTTGACTGTTCGTGGTTGTCTGACAACTATCTGTAAATTGATTTCCCAAGAGGTAGGAAACATTGAATCTCTAGAAAGGAGTCTTCAGATAGACATTTCACAGGGATTTACCCTCCACAAGCTCTTAGAACTCCTTGGAAAGTTCTTAGAGGTTCCAAATATTCGATCCAGGTAATTTTCTCATCCTTAAATCTATTGATCTTACATCTACTTCGTCATACCTGTCTAATGTTTCGAGTGTGGCAGATTCATGAGAGACAATTTGCTGTCACATGTTCTGGAGGCCCTCATTGTAATCCGTGGCTTGATAGTGCAAAAGACGAAGCTTATAAATGACTGTAACAGACTCCTAAAAGATCTTCTTGACGGTCTTCTCCTTGAAAGCAGTGAAAATAAACGACAATTCATCCGTGCATGTGTTTCTGGACTACAAACCCATGCAGTAGAGAAAAAAGGACGTACCTGTTTGGTAAGAATAAATATTATTCTTACCACTGTATCATTTTTGGATGAGTGTATTTTTATATACACTTAGGCTGAGTATTAGGAGAATGTGAACAGCCTATGTATCCTAGATACGATATTTGCATATGTCACTCATTAACCAGTGTATTGACCATTTCAATTGTATCTGCAGTTTATTCTTGAGCAGCTTTGTAATTTGATCTGCCCATCAAAACCTGAGGCTGTGTATATGCTGATCTTGAACAAGGCACACACGCAAGAGGAGTTTATCCGGGGATCAATGACGAAAAATCCATATTCAAGTGCCGAGATTGGCCCACTGATGCGGGATGTCAAAAACAAGATTTGTCAGCAGTTGGACCTGTTAGGTCTGCTGGAAGATGACTATGGCATGGAATTGCTTGTAGCAGGAAACATTATTTCATTAGACCTGAGCATAGCACAAGTTTATGAGCTGGTTTGGAAGAAATCAAATCAGTCTTCTACTTCACTGACCAACTCCGCACTGTTAGCTTCAAATGCAGCTCCCAGCAGGGATTGTCCTCCAATGACTGTGACATACAGACTTCAGGTTCGTGACCTTTTTTCTGGTGAAGAACAAGGCCAAAGATGGGCTTTGCTCGCCTTTACTTACTGTTTATGCCCTGGAAAAATATCTAGTCATTTCGTGTTTCTTTTTTTCCTGATGAAAGCGTTGGAAAATTCATTTGCTTCAATTGTTTGGCTAAATATTGACAGGGGTTAGATGGTGAAGCTACTGAGCCTATGATCAAGGAATTGGAAGAAGATAGAGAAGAATCACAAGATCCAGAGATTGAGTTTGCAATAGCAGGTGCAGTTCGGGAATATGGTGGTCTGGAAATTTTACTCGATATGATCAAGGTAAGCTTCTTATACCATAAAAGGAAATGAGATTTAAATCGGGATACTGGGATACTCCCAGTTTCTTTCATTGCTCTATATCACACACTGCGTAGACCTTATTGTCTTAGTGCACTTTTGGATACAACGTAAAGTCTCAAAACAAAAATACTTTATATTAACAAAGTTAATTTCTAAGATACATATTATGTATTCCAAAGAGACTGGTTGAGTTTGCTAATTTAATTTACATCGCTGACTTTGCAGAGTTTGCGAGATGACTTCAAATCCAACGAAGAAGAGATGGTTGCAGTTCTTGATCTTCTAAACCATTGCTGCAAGATTAGAGAGAATAGGCGAGCTTTACTAAGGCTAGGAGCTTTAAGCTTACTTCTTGAAACAGCTAGGAGGGCATTTTCTGTGGATGCTATGGAGCCAGCTGAAGGCATTCTCTTAATTGTCGAGAGTTTGACTCTTGAAGCAAATGAAAGTGACAGTATCAGCGCTGCACAAAGTGCTTTGACTGTCAGTAACGAGGAAACTGGAACTTGGGAACAGGCCAAGAAAATAGTGCTTATGTTCTTAGAAAGGCTAAGCCATCCTTCGGGGCTTAAGAAGTCAAACAAACAGCAAAGAAACACGGAGATGGTTGCTAGAATCTTGCCTTACTTAACATACGGTGAGCCAGCAGCAATGGAAGCACTCATAGAGCATTTTAATCCTTACCTGCAAAACTGGGCCGAATTTGATCAACTTCAGCAACGTCATGAGGAGAATCCCAAGGACGAGAGCATTACTCAGCAAGCGGTGAAGCAGAGATTTACTGTGGAGAATTTTGTAAGAGTGTCAGAATCTCTCAAGACAAGTTCATGTGGAGAGAGGTTAAAAGACATAGTTTTGGAGAATGGCATCATAGCTGTTGCTGTCAAACACATCAAGGAAATATTCGCTGTCACAAGACAGACTGGGTTCAAATCTAACCCAGAATGGCTTGCGGCTCTTAAACTCCCTTCGGTGCCTCTTATTTTGTCAATGCTAAGAGGATTGTCGATGGGGCATTTGCCAACCCAAACATGCATAGACGAGGGAGGAATTCTACCCTTACTTCATGCCTTAGAAGGAGTCGCTGGAGAAAACGAGATTGGTGCAAGGGCTGAGAATTTGTTGGACACACTCGCTGATAAAGAAGGAAAAGGAGATGGATTTCTTGGAGAGAAAGTTCGTGCAATACGAGATGCCACCAAAGATGAAATGAGACGCCGTGCACTAAAAAAGAGACAGGAGCTCCTAAAGGTAAATAAATTCTCTCGCAAAAATTGTAAATGTGTAGTTTGGTCTTGTGACAATGTTAACCTAGTTTCTCATTTGTAAACAGGGTCTTGGAATGCATCAAGAAGTATCTTCTGATGGTGGTGAAAGAATTGTAGTTTCTCAACCAATTCTCGAAGGTTTTGAGGATGTAGAGGAAGAAGGGGATGGATTGGCTTGCATGGTGTGCAGAGAAGGCTACAAACTCAGACCTACTGATTTATTAGGAGTATACTCTTACAGCAAACGTGTGAATCTTGGTGTTGGCACTTCCGGAAGTGCACGTGGCGAATGTGTTTATACTACCGTGAGTTACTTCAACATCATTCATTTCCAATGTCATCAAGAGGCTAAGAGAGCCGATGCTGCTCTTAGAAACCCGAAGAAAGAATGGGAAGGTGCTATGCTACGTAACAATGAATCTCTTTGCAACTCTCTATTCCCTGTCAAAGGTCCCTTAGTTCCTTTAGCTCAGTATCTTCGCTACGTTGACCAGTACTGGGATAATCTCAGTGCTCTTGGTCGAGCCGACGGAAGCAGACTTCGCCTATTGACATATGACATAGTCCTGGTAAGTTAAAAACCGGTTCCAATTTCCAAAACATTCTTATACGTCACTGTGTGATTTGCTAACTAACTTGTTTCCTCGCTAGATGTTGGCTCGGTTTGCAACGGGAGCTTCTTTTAGCGCGGATTGCCGAGGTGGAGGAATAGATAGCAACTCCCGTTTCTTACCTTTCATGTTCCAAATGGCCCGTCATCTTCTCGACCAAGGAGGCCCCACGCAACGCACCAACATGGCTAAATCTGTTTCATCCTACATATCATCATCTGCAGCAACAGCTCCGTCATCGGACTCACGGCCTTTGACTCCTGGATCTCAGCTATCATCAACTGGAGCCGAGGAAACCGTTCAGTTCATGATGGTAAACTCGCTTCTATCGGAATCATATGAATCATGGCTCCAGCACCGTCGTGTCTTTCTCCAACGTGGGATTTACCATACTTTCATGCAACACACTCACGGTAGGGCAGCATCTCGTGCTACAGAATCAACCAGTTCAGGAGGCAACGCAGAAACCTTAACCGGCGATGAACTTCTCTCTATCGTCAAGCCAATGCTGGTCTACACCGGTATGATAGAACAGCTTCAACAATTCTTTAAACCAAAGAAACCGGCCGCCCACGTCGAACTGAACAAGAAAGAAGGTACATCACGTGGAGTAGAACTTGAACCATGGGAGATTGTAATGAAAGAGAAGTTGCTGAATGTGAAAGATATGGTTGGTTTCTCAAAAGAATTGATCTCGTGGCTTGACGACATCAACTCTGCAACTGATCTACAAGAAGCTTTTGATATTGTCGGCGTTTTGGCTGATGTTTTGTCCGGAGGAGTTACTAAATGCGATGAGTTTGTGAGATCAGCGATCGATGTTGGTAATGGAAAAGGCTGAAAACAGTTTGGTTTGGTTGGGAACGACGAAGAGCTCGAATGTGTGTTTTTATTTGGTTATGTTATGTGTGTCTCTTGTTTCTGATATTGTGTGATTGATTTGCTGTACTTAAGAGAATTCTTGTTCTTGTAAAACATCGAGACACTCGTTTTGTTTTGCTATTAATGTGAAAAGCATACATATTGTGCTCTTTGTTTAACCTCGCTTGCCATAAAAAGAAATTGAAGTAGTTACCGAATGTGAATGTAGGGACTTGGTTTGTTATGTTTCCTTTTCAAATCAAATGGTTCAAATTAGATGTTTGGTTTTCTTACTCGGTTCGGTTCTAATTAGATTTTGGTTTTCGACTCCGATGCAATATCAATTCGTGAGATTCTGACTGTGAAGCCCAATATGGAAAACTTGGGTCAAAAAGTTGGAGTTTATTTTTGGACCTTTTTGCATCTGCGTGAACAATGTGGGCTATTGCTAGAAAATTCAGGTGGACTAAATTGGCCCAAATTTACGAATAATTTACAAATAAAAACAATTTTATATCCATCATAAAAGTTAACAATATACAAATGCTTTCATAAATACATCTATATTCGCCCCACACACCGATCTTTCAGAGAGAGAGGTGCGACTTCCGGCTCATCGGACTTTGTTTCCGATTTGGTCTTCCTCTGTAAAATTTTGTTTCATTTTGGTTCCCATCTGAATCTCTTCCTTCGTTGATTCAGTTTGGCTAATAATTTCCGACTTCTCCTGGTTTTTTCTCCGCTGAAGTTTGGATGGGGTTTCTTGACCGGGTTGGTCCGGTGTTTTGTACTCCGAGTGTATTCGGGGTCTGTTACCATCTTCGATCTCTTTCCCGGTGCTTTTCTTCCCGACCATGGCGAGTCCGCTTCTCTGCTCTCACTTTTCCGATCTTCTCCCGCGCTAGGATTAATATCGTTGCTGCCTCTCCACTGGCTTGGAATCAATATAGCCGACTTCTTTTGGTCGGTTCGGCGTGACGCCTCCTGGGTTGGAGCTTATCGGCGAAGGGTTTGCGGTTGTTCTTCATTTCTTTGCGTTTTCTCTTTCATGGTTTTGCAGGTGGTTCAAGAGATCGGCAGCCTGGGCTTCTTGTGGTTGCAGAGGCGCGGTGGATCGGCAGTTCCGGTGATTTCTCAGTCGCCGGTGAGCTCTAAGCGGTTGCATGCCGATTTCGTTCACTGCGAGACACGTGTCCCGTTCGGATCTTATCCCTTTGGGATTTTAGTTGGGCTTTGGCCCATTCCTCTGTTTGCTTTTAATTTTGTAGTCCGGTTGTAATCCTTTTGCCTTTAATGGGCTTTTCTTAATGAAAATGGTCGGCCAAAAAAAAAAAAATATTCGCAAATTACATCCAAGTAATATTATTTCCTTAGGTATAATAACTAGATGATTCCCTCTCGATATAATATTTTTAAAATAACTAAATCATAGTAATTTGTTAATATTTTGTTTCCATTTCTTTATAAATTCTAAGTTATTTTATAATATGAAAAAGTGAATAAAAAGTTTAAATAATTTATGTTATTATCTTAACCAGGTATGTGATTTCAAGTATACAATTTTAGATCAGTTTGGTTATATAAGAGTCTACATTAATCTTTTGTGTACAATGTACATATTATATCGTATAGATGATAGTGGAAAAAAAGTGTGTGATGTTTCAAAAAGATGGATGTGAAGATTTTATAGTTCAGTTCAAAAAAAAAAAAAAGAAGATTTTATAGACACGCTGATGCAGGATTTTGCTTCAACGCGTCACACTAGCAACATTTTTAACATTGTGAATAACATTGTAGATGCGGAAGAGGCTCGGATTAAAGGTTACATGATACCAAACTCGGCATGGATTGTATTAAAAACTTTCAAATGGCGAAGTGGTTTTCTTTATTTTGGTTTGTTTAAAGTTTTAGATTTTTAATAGTTATCGATAATAAACAAAAGCTTTGTAATGTTATATAGGATTTGAAGTGTATTTGGTCGGTGGATGTGTAAGAGATCTTTTAGTACATTGAAACCTAGAGATTTAGACGTGCTCACCACATCTAATCTTTGACATGTTTTGTTAATTAAACAATACTCGAAAGCCTGACGGAACAATGCCGCATGGAGGTAGAAGGCTTACGGGTCCGAAAATTCACTTCGTTGATATCTTTAAGAACTTGTATTTATATACACAATTTTCAAATTCTAAATTCAACTTGAATCATGTAAACAAATTCATCATTTGTTTGTGAATGCCCTAATTATTGGGAAAGTGCACTATATGTACAACCAACAAATTCTTTTTACAACAGTATTGTAGTTTTTATGGGTTTTTCGTGACATTGTGATTTTATGTTCATAAAAGTGATGCATGCATGAGAAACACATATTTTTCAATTAAATATATAATTATATTTTATCGTTTTAGCAAAACAATTTTTAATTTTTTGACAGATTTATTGTCTGGCCTAGCAATGAAACTTTAGCAATGCACCAATAATATACATGCTGAAAGTAAATTATTTTTCCTTGTGAAAATATTTAATCATATGATTGTATAACAAATGTGAATGTATTTTCATAAAACATATATCATCAATATGCTATGTAACTCGAAACTATTCTCTTTATAACATCATCATTTTTGGTATAATGCCACCATTTGTTCCAACTGAGGTACCTAGTTAGCTCTAACTAACCATAGATGATTTTTGATAGGTATAAACAATTTTACTTGTTGTAACAATGAAAAATGACTAAAGTTTGTGAGGGCTGTCGCATAACTTTCTACTCGTGTTTAAATGTTCCCTTCACAAATTCCTCATGGCAGCATGAAAAAAGATTCAAAATTGTACTTTTAGTCAATATTGTGATTATAAATGTCTCAAATCCAATTTTTGTTTATCATGCATGATAAATTAGAATAGTTGATAACGTTTTTATAATGTTAATTATAATATACAATTTTGAATTTCTTTTACCAAAAGAGACTACTGATTTTGTTCATTGATATTCGTTAGTGAAATTGATAATTACTAGCAATTCAAACAAAATATTTTTAGAATGGAAATAAATATTGAGATAATACACATATTTCGATTATTTTAATATTATTATAGAAAACGTGAATCTATATAAGACAAATATCTAATTTTTTTTTGTCAACAAATCTCCATATATTAAATTAATGTTGCTCGGTTCGTATTATCACTACAAAGAATAAACCGATCCGACTCGTTATGACTTAAATGGAAAAAGATAGTACAAATATCTAATCAATGTAGTATATTATCGTTTATATCAACTATAATTTAAATATAGAAGATTTTGTTTTTTTATCAAATCAATGTTGAAATTTTTTGTGGGCTTAAGCCCAGATGTATTTGTAACGCGGCCCATGAATGAAATTTCTGTTGACAAAAAAAAAAAAAAAAAAAAATGTTGAAATTTTTTGATCTTTAATTTAATCTTTGATCCCTGCAATTAGTTGGCAAAAAAAAAAACGAATTAATGTGATTTGAAGATTTTGTTTCCTTCATCGATTTTATACGAAAACAATGGCTCCAACTGTCTTAACAAAACAGTAACCAACAAAAATACACCGACAAAAAAGTTTCTGTTTTTATCTTTGTTATTGAGAAAGTAGTTATCTTTTTCCATATTCTTGTCCTGATCTTCTTCTTTCTTCCCAATTTCTCTGACGAGCTTCGATTCAGCTTCCGGCTTCTTTGGTGATCACCGACCGGATCTGGACGAAGATATACTCTCACCGACAATTTCAACAACAAGCATTCTCTCTCCACCAACTCAAAGTTTCCTCTTTTCTTCAATTTTGATTGCGGCTTTACTTACTTTTAGCTCCAAGGATCGCCATTGCAGAGTTTCCTTGTAATTTGGAGAGTTAACTTCCAAGTCAACATCATATTGAGATATGTTTGGTTTATGGGTTCTGAGTTTTTGCTGGTGAGATTGTATTGCGTTGAGAGTTGTACCAATCTTTGGTCTTTAAGAGGGGAGAGAGATTATAAGAATCGAGTCGTGTCAATCCGGAATTTGTGGTTGACTTGAGTGAAAGATTTCGAGGAGTAATAAATGTATGCCTGGTTTTGCGTGGTGATTACATATCCGAGGAGACTATTCTATTAGTCTTCTTCTAGACTTAAAGCCTGGAATCTGTTTGATGAAATTCCTATGTGAGGAGATTTAGACAATGTGTAAAGCAGACAAGTGTCTATACCACAGGAAGCTCTGGGAGATGAAGGTTAAGTTTTTAGGAGATAGCAAGCTAGACAAGTTAAAGAACTCATTGGTTTTTAGGTCTCGTATGAGTCTATGGATGATTCGGGCTGTGACGATATTGTTGCTATGGAGTTGTTTTGTTCATTTGGTGGCTGTGGGAGAGATGTGGAGACCAAGATTGTTGAAAGGCTGGCCTTGTTGTTTCAGTCAAGAAATGTCTTCTCTTCCCATGAAAATCGCCCTTCCGCCCAAAAGTAAGTTTTTCTTTCTGGTTATGTAGCTTGACTGCAACACTATGAGATCATATTGCTTGTTTTTGGGTAAAGAAAGAACAAGAATTCTAGTCTTTTTGTGCTCTTTGTTCATCTCAGGGATATATCAAAACAATGGCTATCTTATGGTTTCTTGCAATGGAGGACTCAACCAAATGCGAGCAGCGGTAATGATCAGAGCTTTTTTGTTTTGTTGAAGAATTATCGTTGCATTTCTTGATACGTAAATGTGACTTTTGGACTCTGTTTCCTTTCTTCAGATATGTGATATGGTCACTATTGCAAGGTACATGAATGTCACACTTATTGTGCCAGAGCTTGACAAGTCCTCTTTTTGGAATGATCCAAGGTATTATTGCAATCCATCTCTCTCAGAGCTTCTTTATGATTCAGTTGTTGATTTGATTCTCCTGTGGGCAGTGAGTTCAAAGATATATTCGATGTGGATCACTTCATAACTTCTTTAAGAGATGAGGTTCGTATACTCAAAGAGCTTCCTCCAAGGCTTAAGAGAAGGGTCGAGCTCGGGGTGTATCACACCATGCCTCCCATCAGCTGGTCCAACATGTCCTACTACCAAGATCAGGTTATTGAATTCAAGAATGATCTTTTATGAGACTCATCTTCAATCTACTTTAGCGGTTTCTCATAGCTTCTTGTACTTGATCCTTCAAAACAGATTCTTCCCCTGGTGAAGAAGCATAAGGTCTTACATCTAAACAAAACCGATACACGACTTGCAAACAACAAACTTCCTGTTGAGGTTCAGAAGCTAAGATGCCGAGTAAATTTCAACGGGCTTAGATTTACTCCAAAGATTGAGGAATTAGGTAGAAGAGTAGTCAAGATTCTGAGGGAGAAAGGTCCCTTTCTGGTTCTGCATCTCAGATACGAAATGGATATGTTGGCATTTTCTGGTTGTTCACATGGTTGCAACCGCTACGAAGAGGAAGAGCTCACAAGAATGAGGTTATCTTTCTTCTTGTATGAAAAGTTACTTTGATTCGTGTTGGTGATATTGATGTTATCATTCGTTTTCATTGCTTAGATATGCTTATCCATGGTGGAAAGAGAAAGTAATCAACTCCGAGTTGAAGAGGAAAGAAGGTCTCTGCCCATTGACTCCAGAAGAAACAGCTCTGACACTATCTGCATTAGGCATTGACCGTAATGTTCAGATTTACATCGCTGCCGGAGAAATATACGGTGGCAAGAGGCGGTTAAAGGCTTTAACAGACGTGTTTCCAAATGTGGTTAGTAGCAAAAAGCCAGAGTTTATTGTCTAAATTTTCTTAGGCTTTGAATGGTGCCAGGCGGACTAAAATATGTGCGGACTGAACCACATTATTTTGGGGGCGGACTACAGTCCGCATTTGGTCCGCAACGGACTTCTTTTATTTTCATTTTTTCAAACCATTCCGGACTAAAAATGATGAATGGTAAATAAAAGCGGTCTAGACCATTCACGGACTAGTTCGCCCTGTCCGCTGCTACCATTCAAAGCCTTGATTCTTTGTCACTCATATAGTCGGTAACTCATGATCTTTGATAAAACCTCAGGTCAGGAAAGAAACTCTGCTGGATTCCTCTGATTTGAGTTTTTGTCAGAACCATTCTTCTCAAATGGCTGCTCTTGATTACCTTATCTCTCTCGAAAGTGATATATTCGTTCCTACATATTATGGAAACATGGCCAAAGTAGTAGAAGGTCATCGCAGGTGAATCATTCATTCATAAACATAATGTTTCTTTGATCAATGGCTAATGAACTTAATCCTCATCTCAGGTTCTTGGGGTTCAAGAAGACGATTGAGCTAAACAGGAAGTTCTTGGTTAATCTAATAGATGAATACTATCAAGGATTGTTGAGCTGGGAAGTGTTTTCAACAATGGTGAAGGCCTTTCACGGGACAAGAATGGGAGGTCCTAAGAAGAGGCTTGTGATTCCGAATACACCGAAAGAAGAAGACTACTTCTATGCTAATCCATATGAATGTCTTCAGCTATTGCATGAGAACAATGGCAATTCACTAGAAGAAACAATGTGATATGATCCCACCATTGTCGTCTTTGTCTAGGGAGATCTTCAGGTATATTAGGCTTCACTGGGTGATGCAAGACATGGATGGGTGATCAATGGAGGTAAGGGGGGATTGTATATCAATCTTGAAGATGAGTTATTAAAAATTACTTATTTGGTGTACAGAGACTTCTGAGGAGCTTCCATGGATGCAGTGCAGAAGAAAGATTGAAACTTTCATTGTAAAGTTTGCAAAACTATTCTTTGGCTTCATAAACATCCCTTTGCAGTTTTGGTAGCTGGAAAGTAAAGCTGAAAAATGCATTGTATAATTATGTTACACATTATTTTTGTTATTACTATAACTATTATTATTTTGCAAAATAAAGAAGTGATCTTTTTATTTCTCTTGCAATCATTGTCACAAACATATAATCTCAAATAGGTATATATATATATATATATATAAATGGTTAGATTGTCACATATATATACTCAAATTAGATTGTCACAAAATATAACATGAAAACATCTCTATTGGTAGTCTGTCAGTTTCTCACAACTAAAGAATAACAAATAATTAAAATATTATTTTAAGGGAAAATGTTGAGAATGGATTTTTTTATATATGAGAGACTATGAGAATCTCTATGATAAGGTCTCATATGAACACATGCCTATTCATTATTAGTTCAAATTTTATTATAGTACCTCAAATATTTCATATTTTAGAAAATTAAATAAATCATTTATTTATTTATTTATTTATTTTTATTTCTTCTATAAACGATAAAATTAATTTATCTATTTAACAAACTTTATTATGTATAAGTTTAAATTATTTTAGTATTATATTTAAATGAATTTATATTAAATTGTTAATATTATTCTAATGAGAAATTTAATGCATTTTTCACCAATGTAGAAGAAAAAAAAGATGAAGTTCTCAAACTAACCATACTAAAAAAAAATACAAAACACTACATTTTATAATATATGAGCCTAAAAGTAATATTACATTGTTTAAAGCAAAAAAAGTAACAAAACATCATTTTTTAAAACATATATATAGAGGCCTGATTAACATTTCTTCGCACATGCATAATGAACTTGTAACTAAGTTTCTTAAACTACTTAATGACCATATATTTATGCCATGATCAGTTATGGACTGGGTTCCTTTTCCTTCCTTTGATACGTGAAGGATAGTCGCTTCGCATTAGATTATCGATTTCTTCTCTTGAGGCTAAACCATTTGTTCCAGCTGACTCCATAGGTTTAAAACTTTTTAACTGCCACAAAACATAAAAAGGATTATATATAAGAAAAATGTTTATATATATGAATCTTCTTCACTCATATTTGTATTTTTGATGTCTATATTTTCACAATTAATTATAATCAGACAACTAATTGTAGTATGAAGTATTCATTATGTAGCTATATTGATTAACATTAGTTAAATCAAAGTTTTGATTCGAATATTTTTGTGTACCTTTCGTCCAATCAAAAGAGGTTCACTTCCGCTCATCATAAGACCATAATCTTCATGTTTGGATCCACCTACATCTATGTTTCTACCTGTAAGTTCTCAAATACAACATTAGCAGATCAGCTTCACATGTTCACACCGTCATACGTTGATTAGGTATATCAAGAAGACAAACGCATGTATGTAGACAACAACAACACACACATATATAGATCATGGAACAACGCACAGTTAAACATATATACAGAGCCCACATATTACATAATAGGTGCATATATCATCTTCATCATTAGGAAGAGACGACACACATACATATATCAAGGGACCTAAAGATATATGTAGACACATACACACACACACACACACGAGGATGATCTATTAAGAAGAGAACAAATAAAAGGAGAAAACTAAGAGCTTTGTCATCGTACAAACCTTGAAGCGCATGAGGAATATTCATCATCATCATCATGATCAGGACGAGAAACCCTAGAACAAGTAGTCGTGTGATTAGCTTTGCGTTTTTGTTCTTCATGTCGTTTGCCTTTGCCAATATTAAGGAAGCTATTAGAATTTTAGTTGATGTGACTGAAGCTCATTTAGTCAAAGTCAGTACTGGCCAAATTATAAAGAGATTTTTCTTGAAGAAATCAAGAAGGGATGGCACGGGGAAGTTTTCATAAGTTTTAAGTACCCTAAAGTGACATTGGAGTTTGAGTTAATAATAAATATTTGCTTGTTGCTTAGGGTTTCTAAATAAAGCTTAGGGTTTCTAAATAAAGAATCACCTTTTATTGTTCCAAAGATCTTTTTAACCATGGGTTTGCTAAAAATGCTTAGCTTGTACTATATTTAACTAAATTTGTACCAAAAAGTATACTATACGTTAATATGAATTTGATACACGAGGAGGGCGGGTCCTCCAATCAATCCTTGTGGCCTTGTTATGGGTGTGGATGCCACTTAATATAGTAAGAAAAAAATATGTTGTATCAGAAATTTTCATCTTCCGGCGTGACTAGTTGTACTTGTATTTATATATAAACAATCAATTTGCTTAAGCGTCGCAACTTTTAATTAAAATTTTCAAAAGCATATTGAACAAGCAGAGACAGTTAAATATGAATTCATGTAGCTTTCAAATGTTTTACAATTATTGTGTACTTATAGATAATGTGTAAGTTCGATAGTTTTAGAGAACAAATATGAACTTGTATAGTTTAAGCATATATAGCGCTTACGAGTTCATCATGTCATCATTCAAAAGTTGTTTTTTTCTTTCTCTTTTTTTGGTCAACCAACTTCACTTGTATCCTTTTTACTCTTGGATATTCAGGTGATATCATTCTCAATACGAGCAAGCAAACCTTACATACATTTATTAGTACTTACATATAAACATGAGATTAACAGTCGTATGAAAACGTGATAATCGATCTTAAAAATTAATTAATCTTAATTTAGCACAGATAAGTGAGTTTTTGGGGTCCAAATTTTAAAATATAAAAGGTTTTATTGTTTTTACACTAGATTATAAGAGAGTTAAAACCCTCGATTTTGTAAATTTAGTAAATAACTAGTATTATCACCTATAGTTTATTTTAAAAATACATAACTACATCACAACTCTATAACTCTATATTAATATTCATTAAATTAGTTTTGATGGTAATGTGACATATTTCTTATTTTTTAACAAATAATTTAACAATTTTCTAGATACTTCCTAAATAGGTGGTTTTACCCAATGTGACCTCCATTTTTTGGATAATCAAGGTAAATTAGGAACCGAACTCTATTCCACCAAGTTTCCATATCCATGGTAGGCTAACAACTCTTACAAAAACCTCGATTTTCATCGGTAAATCTTGTAAATAATAGTTTTATCACCTATATATAGTCCATTCTAAAAATATCTAAGTGCATTCTAACTTTATATTAATGTTTACTAAACTAGTTTTGATGGTCATGAAACATAATTCTTAGTTTTTAATAAATAATTTTAAAACTCTATATATTCTCTAAATTAGTGGTCTGGCCCAAATAAAACTTCCATTTTTGGATAAACGGGACAGTTAGTGGAATAAATTTATTTCATCAAATTTTTATATCTATGGTGAATACGACTATATAGTAAGATAAGGACGCGAAATTTTTTAACCCCTATAAAAATCTTGATTTTCGTCTGGAAATAATGTAAATAATCTTTTATCAATAATCTTGTATCACATATGATCTATTTTAAATACTTAACCACATCCTAACTTTACGTTAATGTTCACTAAACTAGTTTTATCATTTATAACAAATGACGGATACAAAATTCAGATACAAGAGACGACAACTAAAACCAGAAAAGCTGAAACAGCTATCCATCACCCTAAAAACAATTAAAAAGTTGCAAAAGTCATATCAAATCTCACAAACTCAATACCAATAAATAATGACCACTAAGAACCAAAAGATAAAAAGTAAAGAAGCATTCAAAGCCGAGATTTATTTAGGCTTACCCACCAAACATTTATTAGCAAATATTCCTAATACTATTAGATTTAAATTAGCAAATATTTTTTTAATTCAATTTTAGTTTTCATATATGTAAATTCTCTATTTATACCTTTAGTTCCATCAAGATATCTTTCTTTCCCTTGGCCACACATGAATATGCTGAATTGGTGATGATCTTCACCTCTTGATCCATTGGATAAAAGCATAAAATTTTGGCTAATAACAGCACACTTGATTGTAGCATTACTGAAGAGCAGCCAGATCTTGTCAACTAATTCACTAATCAGATTGACAACTAGATGCCCAAATACAAGTATTTCACTTTTTGAATAACTCAAGCCACATAATAGGCCCATAACAAAATCATTTGCTGACACGTAATGATTATGTTGCTCATAATGATATTGGATTCATTCTAATAAAACGTCCAACCTTTACTCCAGCTGAACACAAACTGGGATCAGCTGCAGTTTTGAATGGTACCTGCGGTTTGGGCCGGATTAGTCCGTAAACAGTCAAAATCGTTTTTTTGTACCATTTATAATTTTGGTTCACATCAATGGGGACAGAAACAAACTAAAGAAATCCGTTGGGGGTCAAATGCGGAGTAGTTTTGTAAAAAAATAAACTTGTGCGAAGCGAATTACAGTCCACCCCAAAATTAAAGTGGTTTAGTCCGAAGTTGATTAGTCCGAAGTTGATTTAGTTCATTACGACCCCACTAACCATTCAAGCCTAAATCAAACATAACTTAAGGCTTGGTTTGGTATCCAACTTTCTTGTCCCAATTATTGAACAAAACAAACATGTCAACAAACCAGGAAGCAAATATAACAAAGACTCTGACAGCAAAGACTTAAGGAATATATGAATTTTATTATTGAAACAAAAAGCTCAGAGGAAATATTGTCTCGATCTTAAATAGAATTACACCAACACTATTTAAATAAACTCCGGCGACTTAAAAACGAACTGAATCATCACCGGAAAATGAGAAAAACAAAACGGGCAAGTAAGGAAGATAGATGATAGGTTGTGCTAATAACCAAAACTGCGGTGGTGGTTTTCTTTTGCTGCTCAAGCTTTAGTGGCCGGGTTAAGCTCATCCCAAGCTTCAATCCAAGTGACCATAGCATCAGCAAGCTTGTCAAAGTAAGGATCAATGGCGCTAAGCTTCTCCTTCACCATCTTGGACAGCTCAATGTAGCATTGTTGAACCGTCACAGCTTCTTTCGAGAGCTTTACGCTCTGGAAGAAAGGAATGATATCCTCCTGCCAGAAAATTCCTTTGTATTCTTTCTTCAGGTTCACAAATGGGTTGCTTGCCTTGCTGTGGTAGATGTAGGGCAGACCGGTCTTCACTCCCAATCCCAAATGGTCACAGATCACCTAAAGAACAGACCCATAAGAGACCGGTAAGTATTCAAATATAGTCCAAACAAGGCCGACTCTGAGATTTTAGAAGCCATAAATATTTTAGTATAAGTATTAACGAAAAATATTTTTTAACAATTTGGGGGCCATAAATTCTTTGTATATTAGTTCCGAAATTTTTAGGAACCAAGATTAATGTTTCATCCGGCTGTGTTCAGGGCCGGCCCTGAGTCCAAACCCGTTAAAACTCTGTAGGAGAATGGGAAAGTAAATACCTTGACACACCATCCAGCCCACATATCGTCGTATCGACCAATAGGCTGACCATCACCCATGAGACCAAAGTACATAGCCGGACCAATGAGCTCACGGTCAAAGGTTAAGTTCATACCACACATTGGGAAGAGTGTTCCCTTTGGGATGGTCATGACAGCATCCACATACCTTGTGTTCCTTTCCTTAGGCTTCACGAGTTGGGTAGGGGCATCATAATCAGGGATGTTGAGCCAGAGACCGTGAGAAACAGCAGTGGAAACACCCTCACGGAGACTGAAAGGGTATCCACGGACGAAATCAGCACCTTCACGGTATGGGTCGTACAATGTGTTGAAGAAAAATGGAGATGATGGGCTGAGAATGTTCTTGATGTGTTGCTCAAGAGCGTTCACAGCTTTTCCAGATGGATCCTTGGCAACCTATATAACACATGATAACAAACAAAAAATATATTTAAACTAACAAAGGACTATTCAAATGTGTCTGAAAACGATGAGGAACAACACGTTACACGTGACTAAACCAACACATTATGAAAGCAACATCAATGCTACAAGCATGGCGTAACTGAAAACTCAAATTCGGACAAGACCCACAGTTCTTTAAAGAGGGGATTCAAAAGCTTGGACTTTACTTGTAATAACAAAAAAAAAAATGTGTGCAGGACAGTGGCATGCAAGAATCTTGTGATGTTAACTGTTATGACATAGATAGATTGGTCCAAAAACATGTCATCACTAGAATTACCTAAACATAAGAGATCATGATTGATTACAATCAATGACCACAGATCTTAAAACATAACCTGAAAACAGATCTATAGATGCAGACAAAACAGAATGAAAATTGTCGAAACTTACGAAGCAATCGTCGTCAATTGTGAAGATATACTTCTTCTTAGACACCATGTAACCAAAGCAGCGACAAGCCGAGTCCTTGAAGGAAATGCAGGAAGCTTTAGGACCAAGGATTCGGTTAATGTCGTTCCTGTTGTAAAGCTCGTAATCGAACCCTTCAGGGACAGCAATGGTCTTCGACGGATCTCCATCCTGGACGATAATCAGATGGTAAGGCTGGAGAAACGGCCTCCACATCTCGAGGAAATCGAGGTTGCGGATCGTCGGGATCACGATGTCGAGCTCATCCGTCAATAACGCAGTGTGGTTCAACGGAATTCCAACGGTATTCGCCGGTTCAACCATGATTGAATGATTTCACAGAGAGAGAGACTTGAGATCGGAGGTTTGAAACTGAGATGGACTTGAAGACCGTCGATGTGAGTTTTATAACAGATCCGGCACGTGCGAGGTAATTGTGTGACGCGTGTGAGGTTTGACACGTGGTTGATTAAGACTCGTTCAAACAGGTCAAAAGAATTGTTATGGTGAGAAAGTGAAGACTTTTCTATTTTGTCTGTTGATGTCCGTATTCTATGGGGAGGCAAATCTTTTAATTCGGAGTTACGATATTAATTTGTCTTTATTAGTTTATATAATCACGTTACTTAATTAATTATTTGCCCAAAAATAGAAGCTTAGCATCTCGTCCAGAAGATATATTTAGATACTAATCTCCTAAACAAAATTAATGTGAATATTTTCTAATATATACTTCTGACGAATATCCATAATTTTTTTTTTTTGATAATCCAGGCTTCCCGGCCCCTTTGGAGGACCGGACTATACCCTGGGCCCAGTCAGGCTGCAGGCCAGCATTGTGTCCGTCGGAGGCAGGTTAGTTTCCGCATGGGGGGGGGATCGAACCCGAATGGGGGTGTCCACCCGAATCCGTCCCTTCCACTTGGACTACCTCGTCCGGACGAATATCCATAATTTTTGCACAGTATTACTCAATTATCAGTTGTTAAATCAATTTATTAGGTAGATATGCATATAAAATTATATAGTATCTGTTTTATAGGTTTATTTGGTCTTATTACAGCTTTAGTTTTTGAATTTTTGTGTCCACGGATTTTCTTTTAGTTTAGTGTTAAAACTTTTTTTAAATTAATATTTTGACTAGAAATCATAGATTATAAATAATTTATTTCTAGATATTCACAAAGATTAATGAAAGACACTAAATCTCTTGGAAAAATTTACAGCATAATCATTATAAACAATAAAGAAAAAAATGGAAATATATTTTTGTTATTTTGTATAGTTACGATGAGAACGTGTCTTTGTTTTGATGATTTAAGTTAAAACTAGCGGTATCTTTACGTGTCTGCTATTAATGTTTTTGTTCATATATCAGTTAAAAACTTTAAGTGATTGAAAAGTTGAAAAATAGGTTTAGCTAACGCTATAATGGAATGATTTATTAGAGCAAACAAATAAATTAATTTCGGTTTATAAGTGTTTATTGCTTGATTTAATGACATTCTCATAAATGTATCTAGTGTCGTGTTGTGTGCGTTTTTAGCAAAAAAGAAAGTCGTGTGTGCAAATTTAAAGATGGTAGATATAAAACCGAACAATAGTTAATACTTTTTGACTGGAGTGTATCATCAATAAATGTGTTAATTAGGATGCAAATAGGCTTCTTCATACGAGTAACTAATTAATTTAAAACTGTAGTCTACTTTTTTTTTTTTTTTGAACTAGATTTTTCAATTAAAAGTAGGTGGAAAATTACAGCATGGTAACGTAAGGAAATACAGCTGAACAACACTAACATCTCTAGCTATCATACAACTAACAAGGAAAATCAAAAGGATACAAAAAGGATACAGCACAAACAAGCCTAGGAAACCTAGTCAACTCCAAGAAGATAGTTACGCCACAGCCTACACGCACACACGGACGACGGCAAAGGAACCAGACAGAGCTAGAGAGGCCCAAACCCAGAAACCAGTCGGGGAAGCCGAACCCACAGACTGCGACGAGCTGATGCGAAACTCTTACTCAAACCAATCCTTCCGACCGCGGATGAGGGCCAAGGAAGACACAAAACCAAAGCCAACTAAAGCGTCAGACTAGAACGAGCCCAAGCCAAACCCCACCAGACCCTTCATCTCGTCACAGTAGCGCAGAGGAAACATAGAGACAACCATATTATGTCCCAACCCGAGAGCAGGACAGAACTAGAACAAAACACACAGGCACAAAGAAAGAGGCAAACCATACGACTGAAGCTCAATTCACCGGAGACAGGACAAAGGCGCAAGCGAAGTAAACCGGAGGAGAAACCCACCGTTGACCAGAGACGTCGGTAGGGCAGGAGGAAGACTGAGAAGCGAGGGGACCGCCGCAGCGAAACAGAGAGAAGGTCGATGGCACGATACTCATCCTAGAAAGCACCCGTCCTCGAGGCACAAAGCAAAGGAAGAAAAAAATCCTGACCTTCGACAATAAGGGCCGGCGCTGCTACTGAATCCCACAAACCACCAGGAAGAGAGCCACGACACGGCCGGAAACGCCGGATCGAGAGGAGAGAGAGCTCGGATCAACAAAAAATTCTCGCTGTCCTCAGGCGGAAATAGGAGCCGAACCCGAGAATCAGACCTCAGATAGCACCGGAAGACACCAGCCTAGCTCGCAGCCACACGCCGGAGAGAACAACCGACCTAACCACTCCGAGCACCTAACAACGATAAATCCAAGATCCACGATGGAACGAAGGAACATTCGCATGTGGGAAGCTGTATATCTTAAATTATATTTTCATTTTGACATTCTTTTTAGTGTTTATCCAAAGTTGGTATATACAATATATAATATTTACGATCATAGTAAAATAACCACGGATAATAACTGTTCACTAATTCTTTATACTATGGCTCTAAATGATGATCACGAGAATGAGGAGGAACAATGAATTCTCTTTCGTTCCTTAAAAAATACACCATTTACAAGTAATATTTTTTACACATAATTCCTTCTCATTCTTTCTTTCGTAGAGAATTAAAGAGCAAAACTATTACTCATCAAATTTAGGAATGAACAATAATTCTTATTATTTTATTCCTCTTCGTTCTTTTCCTACTCATTCTTGTTGTTCTATATGTTGGATCTCATAGAACTCCAGAGTTTTTAACGGACTACATAACTATCAACAAATATAATTATTAACTTTTGTTTACATCTAAATAGCCATTAAAATCATTAGAATCTGATCAGTACGTCGTGGGCCGCTCGTCGATGCACGTTACGTATGTTTTTTAAAAAAGAAATGCACGTTACGTATGATCATTGCATGCATCGTGAAATATCCGAAATACTTGTTTCCTAATCCATAAAACATTACATGAACATAAACGTAAAATCATTACACAATAAAAAAGCCAGAACATCCAACTGGGGGAAAAAACAGTAAAATGTTCCACTCCAACAATTGAAACTATAAACCTTTTTGGAAAGTTTATAAACGGGATAGCTAGAGAAAATCAAACAAATATTGAAAATGTTACCGATATATACATGGGTTTCCAAAATAGCTGGAGAGATGCAAATAAAGCAAAACCGATAAAACAGAAGATATCGGATGCCTCTCAACAAAATCCGACCTCCAAGTCATCTATACTTCCCCTTCAACTCCGATATGACAGATCGATGTCTCTAAGGTTGATCATGGTTTGACTAGTAGATTTGGATAATTTTTTAAAGAAGCATTTGGAAGGAGGATCAAAGGAGCACAAGAATATCAGAAGGTGTCTATCTCTGCTATATGCAGAGTTTGATGGTTTGCTATGGCTGATATCTTGTCTCTTAGAAGAGAAATTTTTTGAAGCGATAATCAAAATCAACTGTTCGGATATGATCAATATGACGAAAGAACCCCAAGATCTGGATAGAATTGGATCTCTTCAAATCTTGGAAAGAAGCTTTGTATCTTTCGATTTAGTTTTAATTCCTAAGAATGTTAATGAGCGTGCCGATTCCCTAAAAAAAGAGCAAAAGTACGTAATATATTTTTTCATGTAAATCACGATGAATCGGATCGGTTAATTCCTCCCGATAAATAATCTATCCGGACAATTTGATTTAATATAAAGAGTAGATCTTGTCAAAAAAAAAAAAATATATATATATATATATATATATACATGGGCTTAAAATTTATGACTTGGCCTATTGAGAATAAATGTCCATTATCGTTTTCAAAATGGTCCATGGGCTAAACACTAAAATGAAAAACGTCAAAAAAAAAAACCTAATGGTTTCCTGTTCTTACCTCAGCTCGCCGTTCGTCTCTTCTTACTGATTGAATCATCTACTCTGGTTTTCTCACAACTCGCATTTCGACACAAATCGACTCATTCGTTTCGTTTACTCGCGCGCTTCCAAGTTTTGAATTTGGCGGGGAAGAAGAAGGAAATGGGCTCACGACAAGGACCACCAAGCATCAGAACAAATTCGCCTGGGTACCCAAAGCCGGCGTCAAGGTCAACGAAACCGTAAGCAATTTTCTCTGCTAGCTTAACGAAATTCATTGAATAATTTTGCTAGACCTTTGATCATCTTGTCGGAAATTTCTGGTTTTTAGGAAGTCGGAGGGAGATTCAGACCACTGTCGGAGATCACCGGAGTTTGCCATCGTTGTCGCGAGCAGATCGCTTGGAAACGCAAATACGGCAAATACAAAACACTAACCGAACCCACCAAATGGTATGATTGAAATTTGAATCTAGCTGATTGTGTTTCTGTCGATAAATTTTGAAAGTAACGATTTTTATTTTTCTGTTGGTGCAGTCAGAAGTGTACGAAGCGTAATGTTCGTCAAGCATACCACAAGTTATGCTCTGGTTAGTGTTCTGTTTCTCTGTACTCTCTGGCAAAAGAAGAAGGATGATATTAGTTATCTCGTTGTTTTGTAGTTAAGTGATGTGTTTTAGTATGAAACTGATAACAGGTTGTGCCAAGGAGCAGAAAGTGTGTGCAAAGTGTTGTTCTGGTGCTGATCAAATCATTGGAAGGTAATTTAAAATCCCTTCTTTTGCTTCTGCTAGTTACTGGTTTCCTTATGTAGTGAGCATTGGTAGCTAAGTTTTCAAGCTAATGTAGAGGTAACTGTATGGTGCTTGCAGAGATATTTATGAGGTAGAGGCTGAACAGAAGCTGCTTGATGAGGTTAGTCTAAGCATTGTACAACCCTCATTTCCTTCTTAATTGAAGCTTAAGAGAAGCTTTGGGAGTTTCGAATGAAAACTTTGTTTTATCTGTTGCAGACTATCAAGAATGCTAGGGAAAGAGATCGGAGGACGCTTTTGCGTGCTGTAAGCTTCTGTAGTGAATTCACCATTTTAATCATCTATGTTTCCAAACAAGTAGGATGATATCTTACTTTGAAGAGTTGTGTTTTTGGGTGACACAGATGAACAAAGATAACAACCCGAAAAAATCAGATGAAGCCGCAACAAGGAGCGATAGCAGCAAGGTTGGTGATGTGTTTCCATCAACATCCCTTGAAGAATATGCTAACAAGTCAGGAAAAGTTAGTGGGATTGTTGGTCATGTTAGTGTGCCTGATCATGGCCATGTTGTTGACGATGATAATGATGATGGAGATGCTAGTGAACCTGAATCAAATGAGGATCACAGTGGTGATCATGAACATGATTTGCGCGAAGAACTGCAGAAGTAAACGTAATTTTTGTTGTAGTTCTGTCAATTTTGATAGGCTTGTGAGACTTTTACAAAACTGGTTATGCTCATTGTTTTGATAAAACTTTACTTTATTACCTGCAATTCTATAAAGTATACATAGTATTATTAGCTGTAATGTATATTTTGGACAGAACCAAAAGGTCCTAATTGTTTCTCATATCGGTCCATTTTAACACCAATGTGTGTAATACTGTCATTTTGTTTGCTATAACCCCAATTACCATTCAAAACCTTAATAGGATAAGAAAATATTGTAAAAACAAGAAAAGTTATTAAGCCATAAATAATGTATAGCAAAAGTCTCCACATTGTTTCAGGGACAAAAAATGATTCAAAGATTAAAAAACTCTGCAAGCAAATACACAGAGGAATGAAAGCTTGTAAGACAACAAAAGATCTTTACCGTTGGTTATAAATTTGAGAGCTTTTCAACGAACACTCAACCCTTGAATAGCTGCAGCAGATGATGACGATGCCTGAGAACCTTCCTCGGTTACCTTGTTTGATTCGATTGTACTTATGATGTTTCCAATGTTATCCTAACACAAAACAAAATCCAAAGAACAAATCAGATTGAGGAGATTTTTGTATGAATATGAAGTTTAGTTTTGTACTTACCCGCCAAGCTGCGAGCTTAGTTCGAAGTGATTGCCATTGCTTTGACCCGAATTCACGCTCGGAACAGCGGCTGAAAGATATGAATCATACCATCAAATGAATATACATACAGATATCTCAAAGTACAAAGTTTCTATTGATGTGACTTGCCTGACAATGACAACTTGGTTCATCTGATCCATCTTACAATCAATCAGTTTTGCAGTTATTGCCTTCACGATCCATAGCTCAACCTCCTCTTCCTTTACCTGAAAACACAGAGTAACATAAGCAGCTAATAGAGTTGCACATAATTCATGTGTTCTGTGTTTTACCTGTAGAGTGTCTTTAATTAAGGTGTAAGGTATTTTGCCAGATTCATCTGACGCTAAGTCCACTAGTGACAACAATCTCATCTTCGTTACACAATCTTCATCGGCAAGTCCTAAGAAAACACCGGATATATGAATGAAGGATTCCTCTAGGAGATCAAGCAGTAAACGGATTTACAATTTAGTACCATAGCTTTGCAGACATTCTGAATTTGCAGTTTGGAATTCCGAGTAAGCGTTAAGCCTCTCAGTTAGAAAGATCTTCAGTAGCTGGTAAACTGGTGCATATTTAACATCCTTCTCTAATTGTGCTACTGATGGCAAGTCCAATAAATCACACTGCAATTACAGAAAACATCATTGATAAGCTATATAAGAGCTGTGTCAAAACAAGAAACATGAATCTTACATATCCCAATCACGTCGTGCTTTAATGAATTATGATACCTGGAAGATGCTGGAAGCCTTGACAAATTCAATAACTGCACGGACAGCGTCTTCCTTTGCTTCATCTAGGACCTGAGCATCCTCATTGGAGAAAGTCGCTAGATACTTCGTCAAGAACTTAAGGGATTCTTTCACCAAGCTGACAAAATCATGAAGCTATTGTTATACCTAAAAGGAAACGAAATAAGAAGCCAGGGAGAGAATGACTGATGAGCAAGGTTGCAGTACCTTTTGTTTTCTCTCAGCACATTAGCAATGGCAAGGAAGAGTTCCCTCTGATCTTTAATGGCAATGTTCCACTCTTTCAAGAAGTTATCGATCTTCTTAAAAGAAGGAATCATATACTCAGTAACCTTCCCTTCAACAGCCAGTGTTAGAGCTTTCATGTACACTTGGAAACGAGCATATGGGTGGTCCAGAAGGTTATAGAGATTGAAGAGGCTATACAGAGACAAATAAAATTTAACATAAGTATGTAATTTGTAAATAAAACATTTAACATATAAGCTGGAAAGAATCATACATCTTCAAACGAAGTGAAGCTTTGTCATTTGGTTGCTGAACAACCTTAGCAGATATAGCTTTCACCATTTCCAGGACATCTTCAGGGCTATTCGCATTCTTGACAAGGCTGCAAATGATGGTGTAGGTGCACTCAAGATCTGAATCAAAGATACAAATAGCATCAACGTAATTATAAGACGATGAACATACAAAAATGGGCATCATGTTATAGAGAACACAAACAAACCTTTCTCAGATATCTTGGAAGATACCAATTCAGCTGAAGTTACCATTAACGAAGCCAATTCCAACCACTTTCCTGCTACTATTGATTCCTCAGCCTCTCTACATAGCCTGCTAATTTCTGGCTCTGCAACCTAAGCAAAGAACACAATTTCCAAATTTCAAACCATAGCTTGGAAGAGTATCTACATTAGACTAATCTTAGATGGTTGAATTTGCCATATGCATCAGAATCATGAAAGAGTACTACATTAGACAAACTATTCTAGTACAAAGGCATCTAATTGCAGCAAAACAATGGCAAATCAAACTGAGTCTAATCATTCATCCGTCACCAATCAGATTTTCAAATTTCCCATCGCCCAATTCCAACTTTTCCCAGATAAATTCCGAAGTAAGGTGTGGTGGTACCTCGGGACCAGCATCAGCCCAGGAGAGCTGGGAAGTAAATTGCACCACGGCGAGAAACGGATCTTCTTCGGAAGTGGGAACAATCGTCGTCATAGCTTAGCTCTCCTCTCTTCTCTCGGCGGCGCTGAAGAACAAAAACCCGAGCAGAGAGAGAGAGAAACGAGAGCCCTAATCCACATTTTTTTATCTTTCCCGGTTAAATTTAACCGAACCCGGATTGAGTTCACAAAATTAACGGTTTAAGCATCGGACGGCTAACTAACCAATAAGAAAATTGAACGGTCAAGATTGAGGTTTAGCTCACACTCCTTATAAAACCATTCTCTTCCTCAGTTAATCACTCGGGATTAGAGCTTCAGAGCCGCCGCCGGATCGTCACCGTTGCCACCTTGAGTTCGACGATCGGAAGTCAAGATGGTACTTCATTCTCTCCTCTATATTTCTCTCTCTCTGTACCTTTTGTTTCACCTGATTAGTTTCACTATCATTGATACAGCCGTCGCACAAGACGTTCATAATCAAGAAGAAGCTTGCGAAGAAGATGAGACAGAACAGGCCAATCCCTAATTGGATCCGTCTCCGTACCGATAACAGGATCAGGTTCTTCATCAATTTAGATTTTCTAGTTAAAAAAGTTGTAGTCTTTGATACTGAATTCCATTGTATCTTCTTCACACACAGGTACAACGCTAAGCGTAGGCACTGGCGCCGTACCAAGCTAGGGTTCTAGATCATCCGACATAGCTGCCATGACTCAGATTCGTCCGAGTTTTGTGGTTTTAGACCTCAAGTTTTAGTTTTTCTTCTGAATGGTTATGCTTATGCGAATGTTAAATCTTAAGACTATATATATGAGTATCGAAAGTTAAACCCTTTCTCTTACATTTTTGTTATTGATTTTACTCTGCTTCTGGTATATGAAAATGCTCTGCTTCAATGCGTTAACTGAGAGGCTAAACAAACACACAAGAACACAGTTCAAATTCAAACATTGTCCTTCATTACAATGAATCACACCAGGTTTTAAACAATGGAGGATGGTTTAGCCACACATTTGATGATTTACAAATCTTGAATACAAAGCAACTTCATTTCTTTCCGGGTTCAGCAGCATTACTTGGTCCACCAAAGAGATAACCAAGAGAAGATCCTCCACCAGGAGCAGCATGAACCTTAGTAGATGGCCTATCCTGTTCTCATTATCATCCAACCAACCAACAACAAACATATAATCAGCATTCAAATCAAAAAGTTCAATTCTTTCAATCTCAAAACGTAAAAAAATCATCTATTTACCGTGAGAAAGTTTCCACAGTTTTGGCCTTCTGATCTGAAGTAATTATTAGGGCTTCCTCTAACACCTGCAGTTATCTTCTTATTATCAGTGACAGTGGTAGTCGTGGTTGTAACAGGTCTCCCTCCAGTCCCGTCGGTGGTAGTTGTGGTGGTTGTCGTCGTTGTGGTTCCCATTGTTGAGGCAGCAGCGGAAGGAGACTCTCCGGAACCAAAGAGATAACCGAGAGAGCTTTCATTAACACCATTATTCACTCCTCTTGCTTTACCCATTCTTAAGATCTGAAAGTTTGAAAATGTTTATAAGTTTGTTTCAGTCAGATCTGATACTTAGATGAGCAGAAGATCCCGATTGGATTGTTAATAAGACAGATCAAAAGGATTGGTTTTTTTTTGTTTTACCTCTTCGTCGTAGTTCGGAGTGTGTATCTTCTCTTCACTGCTTCTACGATTGGCCGCAAATTGAGGAAGAGAAGCAGAGATGGCAGGCAAGTGGATATGCACAGTGAGAAAATGGAAAGAAAATAGTAAATCCATAATGGGCTTTATGGGCCTTCTCTAGGCTTTTATTTAATGAAGACTTCCAGTTTTATTTCCTTTTCTAATCGCTATTGTATGGCTATTGTGTGAAGTAGGTTTGAGCGTTCGGATATTCATTTGGGTTCGGATTGAGTTTTTTTAAGTTTTTAAAATTTTGAATTTAGATATATAGAATCTATTCGGATATTTTTATATATCAGGTCGGGTTCGGTTCAGAACTTATCGGGTTTGTATCGGGCTCGAGTATCCAAAATTATTATAAAATATCTGAAAACTCCAAAAAACTACTTTAAAATATTGGAAATATTTCAATTATCCGAAAATCCCTTAAAAATCTACTCAAATTATTTAAAAATATTCGAAAATACTCAAAATATATGTATTACCCAAAATATAAAAATAAAAGCTATTCAAACTATCGAAGATACTCAAAAGTATTATAACTAACCGGAAATAGATGAAACTTCGGGTTACTTCAGATATCCGTTTGGATTCAGGTATTATTTGATATCAAAAATACCTTGACTTAAACCATATTCGAGTATTATTTTAGAATCGGTTCGGATCGAGATCATCTTTTTTGGGTTGAGTTCAGATTTAGGTTCTGTTTCGAATAAAATGTGGAGGCCTAGTGTGAAGTGTGAACCCATAACTTCGAGGATGATCACCGTCAGAATATATACGATCATCATCAACCTACGGATGAGATTTCCTCGTTGACTGCTTTAAAGATATTAAGTGATGGTGAAAGATGGCAATGACATATGAAAATAAAATCGTAATGTAAATGAATCTCTCTTTTTTTTTTGCTTTTCATTTTGTGCCCATCCTCCTTTTTTAAAAGTACGAAAATCTTTCATAGGAAAGTAAATGATCTCATGGACTGACAGTAGTATGGTCCTGTAAGGGGGGAAAATATGATTCCTTATATCTCTTTGAGCTTTAGCATATCATTTTTATTTTGCAGAGAAAGCATATGATTCTTGCATGGTTTCCATACTTCTTCTTTTGCAATTGTATGCCCATTTTGTAAAGTGATAGTGTATTTTTCTTTTTCATATCATTACTATTATGGCTCCCTTTCTTTTTCACATGTTGTTAAAATGTATTCTCTGCAGAGAATATAACAAATGAAACTCACACCTTCAGGAAAACGAATCCTTCGAGAAATACCAGTTAAGCCATCAATAAAAGTTAGAGATATGCACTTGCAATCTACGGCTTGTGGAAAAGGAACTCGGGAATGAGGAAATCGAGGTGGGCATGGTTAAAAGCAATCATTCTCTAATCTTTAAGATCAATCGGAACGGAAGATTCGATTATTTGTAGATCATTATTTGTATCTTTATCTTTTCATTTGTTTTTCATAACTTCTAAAAACTGTAAGACTTCCGTTCTAACATGTAACGATTTTTTAATAAATAAAATATGGGAAAGAAAAAAAAACTCGAAGGTACATGAACTTTTGAGCTTTAATTACTTTATGGGTTTTATATAAATGAAAAGTAAATGTCCATATGATTGCCACAACGATCCAGAAACAATTTAAATCTAGTAAGTACACACATATATATATATATATATATATATATATATATATATTGCATTGAACTATAAACATCTGATACATATATGGTTATGGATTGGAGATAGGTGACAAAAAAGGATATGGATGTGTGTTATCTAACTGCATATAAAACGTTAGTTAGCTAAGATCTCGATAATAGTTAGATTGTACATCCCAATGAAGCAAGCATCTTGAATAAGACTTAGCTAACCACGAAGTAGTGGACGCCATGGGGAATATCAAAGTCATCTTCTTAAGAAAACATTGCTTTATAAGTATATACTATGATATATATGGGTAAAAGTGCAAATGAAAGAAAGGAATCTTGAATGAATATTAGAACCGTCGCATGTGACATTGAATTAAAACAGATAGATATAATCATGAATGAAGAAAGGAATCTTGACTTAGCTCTCTTCGTTTAATTAACAATCTAAATGTTCAGAGTTGTATAGATTCAAAAACATATTTCATCGTTTTTTTATGAATACTACAAACTTTATTAATTAATTTATAAAATATGGAATGTCATAATATTTCATATATAGATGACTACTTATAAGCCAAATGATGTAGTCAAATATGATGGCATAAATATAGCCAGGAAACCCTAGTGCTAATAAATTCACGTAGAATTGTGATTCGTTAGGTTTTGTAGTTATCTCTTATCATATTAGTGCTACACACTGTCTGAAAAAATTTAACGCAACAACTAGAAAATAATGGAAACTTTTATATATGTACAGAGATATCTCTTATCTTATAAATTTTGTAGTTATAACACCTAAAAAATAATTTGTAATTGACGATCGCTATAGTATTATATATTTAACAATAATATATTTTAGATGTAGTTAATCTAATATATGTACGCATATATGTGTAAGAACGTAATATGGTTACTTTTGATGTTCGTGTCGTTATATATATAGTACTTCCTCCGTTTCACAAAGATACATCTTTTAGAATTTTTTTTTGTTTCATAAAGATGGATGTTTTAGATTTTTTATGTAACTTTTGTTAATTAATGATGACAAATTGTAAACTTCAAAAAGATTAATTAAATTTGTTGAATTACTATTGGTTTAGAGTTATGGAAAATTGTGTATAACAAAGAATGATGCAATTTATAACTATGCATTAATGTTTTTCTTAATAAGTGTGAAAACTCTAAAACATGTATCTTAATGAACCAGATGAAGTATTTCTTTTCGAATATTTATTTAGCTGTACGAAGATGTGTAGTACTCCCTCCGTTTCACAAAGATGCATGTTTTAGAAAAAAAATTTGTTTCACAAAGATATATTTTTTAGCTTTTCTATGCATATTTTATTAATTAATGATGATGTTTTGAAAACTTTAAGAATATTAATTAAATTTATTGAACTACTATTGGTTTAGAGATATTGAAAATTGTAGAGTAACAAAAATTGATGCATTTATGATTAAGTATTAATTATTTTCTTAATATATGTGAATTGCTTTTAAAAATTGTATCTTTGTGAAACTGAGGGAGTATGTAATGTTGAAAGTCAAAATCAAAGGAAAGAAACCCTACAGAAATTAATGGTGAAATTAAACAAATGTTGGATGGGTGGGTGATAAGTGGGATCATGTGCCAATAATTGAACTAAATGAATTGAACATTGAAACTTAGCGTAAAAGAATACACACTGATCTATTTAATTGATTTTTAAGTTTTTTTTTTTTGTCAACTAGATTAGATTCATGGGCCGAAGTAAACTGTTACAAACGGGTCAGGCCCGATACAATGAGATTTAATTGATTTTTAAGTAAAATGGAGTATTATCTTCTTTTTTAAATCATAGAAATTATAGGCTTTTGTCCAATTATATCTCACATTACTGCTAAATTAATATTTAGATATTCTAATTTAAAAATAATTATATGTACTATAAATGGTTTAAATCCAGAAAAAAAACAATTTCTTTTTTTTTGAATTTTTTTGAATGAATGTAAAATTTATTCATATCAAACAAAAAATTACATCTAGTGCTACTGTATTGTTTCTGAGCTAAAGAATTTGAATGAGCGTAATGAAAAAATCAACAAATTCCTAAGTAGGAGAATTGGTCCGCTGCTTTGAACTGAACCATAGCTGAAGCCCATCGTCGAAGTCATTTTGTCTCTCTTGTTTTAAAGATAGGAGTTTGTTGCGGACAGCTCTATCAAACAATTTCTTCTTTTTTTAACAGAAAAAACAATTTCGTATATTACAATTAAAATATCACACTTGCCCACATAGTTGTGGTCTGATGGTAAAAAGAGGTTTGAAAATGTGTTAACAGTATTTCATCCCGGTTTAATCTTTCATAAATATAAAATACAGTTATGTGGGAAGTCTGAGTTTGAGCTCAGTTTGGTCGAAACAATTTGCATGGTAGTTCAATAACAGACGATATGATTCGCTTTTGGCATTGATCAAAAAACATTTCAAACTTGGGATAACACTACAAGAAAAATTGTATTTAGCCACGAAAAAATTCGTGGCTAGAGCCAAAAATCTGTGGCTAGTTCGCCCTTAGCCACGAATAGCCACGAAAATGTTTCGTAGCTTCGAGCTCGTTGCTAATGTTTAACCGTGGCTAGTCGTGGCTAGTCGTGGCTAGTCGTAGCAACCTTGCCACGGTGTAGCCATGAACCTATTCGTGGCTAATAGCCACGAATATCTACAAACTAGTTCGTGGCTATTTAGCTACGACTAACCACGATATATTTGTGGATATGTTGCTACGAATTACCACGAATTGTTCGTAGCTCTATAGCTACAAATTTATATGAGGCTATCCCTGGCTAAATATTAAAAAAAAATAAAAAAATGCAAATAATAAATTAAATTTAAATTTAATATAGAATTACATTTTTCAGAAAATATAATAAATTAAACAAAAAATAATAATTAAATTAAACAAACAATTAAAAAAAATCTGAATCTTCTGACGAACCATCGACGACCCACCGCCGACCGGCATAACCTCCTCCACTTTTGAAACCCCCACCACCAGTATAATCTCATCCTCCGCTCCTCTTTCAAAACCGCCTCCACCACCCTATTCTTCTCTCTGTGACGAGCTCCTCCGTGACCATGGACCGCCTCCACTGTCGCACCACGACACCACCGAAGCACCATGGACCGCCTCCGCAGCACCACGACTCAACCGGACCACGAATCCACCGGACCACGAATCCACCGGATCTCTGCAATCCGCTTCGTGTGTGTCGTCATGTCTTCGTCGGAACGAGGAGGATAAGAAGGAAGCAAGCTTGATTCTTATCGCACGAGGAGGTTCAGATAAAGACGACGGTGGAGGAGAAATGTCTCCTCTCTCTCAGATTCGCCGGAGACACAAATCTTCATTTTCCTCCTCATCTTCGATTTCTTTATGGTGGCTGGGGCATGGATTAACAAAAAAAAGGATCTAATAATTGATTAGTAAACGATTTGATAAAAGATATAAGATTTGTGAGGTTTGTTGAGGGAAGAAGAATCGGACTAAACAAAATGAGGAAGAAGAGTTGACGGCTGGGTGAAGGGTGATTGTAGATTTTTTTTTGTAACTTAAAGATGATATGAATTAGGGTTTAGGAATCAATGGTTCAGATTTAATATAACTTAGATCTAACGGTTTAAAATTTGATCTGTGTGTTTCCTGAAAAACAATCTGAACCGTTGATATGTTTTAATCAACGGTTCAAGTTTGCTACCCGTGTACAACACCAATCAACCAATAGGATATTTTTTAGATATATTTAGTATATAATATTTGGAAAATGATTTTAAAACAATAGAAATTGCTAAAATAAATTTTTTAAATATGTTAAATTTAAAAATGTAATAGATAAAAATTCTCAAAGTATAAAATTTTATAATTACATTTTGATAAATTGTTTTATACTTTAATTTTATTGTTTATGATAAAAAATAAGATTTAGAGTATAGTTGATTATAAAATATTAAGTTTTAAAATATAACATATAAGAACTTTAAAAATTTTATATTAGTAAAAAATTATAAAATAATATACGAAATATTAATAAATATGAATATATATATAGTAATTAAATTAATGTAAAATAGTTATTGATATGTTATAGTATTTAAAATAATAGAAAATATGAGTAAATTTTTAGGTTTGATTTGGTTATAGTTTAAAGTTTTATATATATATATATATATATATATATATATATATGGATAAGTTATAGGAATTAGAGTTTTGTTAGTTATATTTTTGTTTATAATTTAGAGTTTAGGGTTTGTTTAGGGTTTAGGGGTTGTTTAGGATATGAATATGTGGTATTGGATTTGAAAGTAGTAGATTTGGAAATAAAAGTTCTTTTTATAAGTTTTAAATTTTAATTTAGGTATATTATAGTTTTTAGAGTTTTAGTTATTAGGTTTTTGGTTATAATTTAAGGTTTTATATGTATATGTTTATATAATTTAGGATATGAATATTGTGGTATTGAATTTGAAATAATAGTTTTATGTATATATAACTAATGGTATGTATTTTAATTTTATAGTTTATGATTAATAGTTTAAGATTTTGAGTTTGGGGTTTTAGGGTATATTTAGGGTTTAGGGTTTGAAATAGCCACGAATAAAATCGTGGCTATTTCGTGGCTAATCTCTTCCACGATAATATCATGGCTATTTGTGGCTAAATTAGCCACAAATAGCTACGATTTCAGATCGTGGCTAGGTAGCCACAATATCTTTGTGGCTAGTTGTGGCTATGCTCTTCCACGACTAGTTCGTGGCTATTTGTGGCTAATTATCCACGGATAGCCACGAATATTTTTCGTGGCTAAATAGCCACGAATATCTACGAATTAGCCACGATTTGCAGTCGTGGCTGGTTCGTAGCTATTCGTGGCTGGAAAATTCTTAGCCACGAACTGTTCGTGGCTCGTTCGTGGCTAAAAATAGTTTTTCTTGTAGTGTAAGCAATATGGTAGTCTTTCGAAAAGAAATTTGTTATGTAGCACATCAGTGTGTTCCTGTCCAAACTGATCAGATCAATCGATATGATATATAAGAAAAAAAAAACATCACACTTTTTATATTACTAAAGTATTGTTGAAACATGTGTTTTGCAAGCTTAGATGGTTTCCCATCAACTCCAACACTCAAGTCACTTACCCAAATGCTTCATGTGATTTTGTTCCCTTTTTATCTTTTTTGTTTGTTCCATCTGTCTTTCTTTTCCACTCGTCTATTCTTTTCCCATTTATACTCTTAATTTTGTCATTTATTTCTCTTTGATTGCGAAATAATCTAATAATTAGTCTTATGGGGTGAAGTATGTTTGGTGTTTTATTTAAGAAAAAATAAAACATGTTTATATGACTGATCAAGGTTCATTTTAAGAAAATATTTGCCATATAAGTCTTCCTTCCTGAATCCATCAAGCTTCAATAGTGTTATGTTTATCACAATTTGCATGTTACAAAGGCAATAACTTTTTGAAATATCATGAAAAAACATTTATGTACATAGATATTGAAATATTACAAAACTAGATAAGCATGTATGTAATATTATGGGTTCAAAAAAAAAAAAAAAAAAAATGTATGTAATATTATAAAAGGGTAACGTGGTTGATATTGATTGTGGGTACAATATTTGAAACCAAACCTAATACCCATGTGTAATAAATAGTATATTCCTTGGTACTTCCAATGTCAAATCAATTAAATTTCGTTTTCATGTGAGCTAATGAACAATCATTTATAATTTAAAAAAAATTAAATTAAATACTGTAGATAAGAAGAAGTCATAAACCCCACCATCTTCACAGCACATTGTGGAACAAAGCACGTGATATGCCCACAAGCTTTTTTTGTGATTAGCACATCTAAGGACATAAACCCTCAAATCAACGAAGACAAATGAACTAAAAGACGACGACTTTTCTCTACCTCATTTTATATGCCAGATTCCTTAATTTTTAATATAATAATTTATATGCAATAAATAAAAGTTATTACATCATCTTTAAGCAACAAATTTAATACATAAGCAACCGACTAATTTTGTTTAATAATCAGAAAGCAATGAACTTTTGATAATACATGTGGCATGTCCATAAAACTTTAAACCATCATTCACTGGATATACTTACAATTATATTGAAATATTATATATATATATATATATATTTGTACATTTTGGGAATATCTTAAGTCCATAATTTTCCTATATCCAAAGTTAGTCTTTTAAATTTTTGATTTAGATAATACTGTATCACTTTCTATTAATGTGGTTTGAACACAAGACAGAAAAAACCTAACCCATTTACATTATTATTAGTCTATCAACACTTTGGTTTCAAAATAAACCTTGGTGAAAGTAATGATGTTTATAAATTATTGTGGTTATTGATTTGACGCAAGCTCTAGCAAAAATGAATATAGAGATCTAGGAGTTAGGGTTAACTTCAATTATTAATCTACTTTGTTAGTTGAAGTTGCAATAACACATCTATTAATTGACTCATTATGCATCTCAGTAACAATTGACATATAGGCATCAACATTCCATATAAATTAGTTACTTTCAATAACCAAGTATCAAATATCTTTGCTTGTTGACAAAAAAAAATAAAATAAAATAAAATTCATGTTTGAACAATACAATGTAAGACCCACCAATCTCAGACCATGCAAGCTTTCTTCCAGTTCACCAATCCACTTTCTCATAATAATTTATTTTTGATTTTGTGCTGCCATTAAAATACAAATAATCATTTCTCTTATCCTTAAGATTTATTTTCCAAAATTTGATGTGTGTTTCTGACAAACTCCACATGCACATGTAAAGGGGCACCAATACTTTATAAAGACCCACCTCCATTATTTTGTCCACATGGATGTGTAAGGAAAACTTAGCTAATTATGATAAAACTCACACATCAAAATTTATTCTCTCATATTATTATCAAGAGATAATACCAAAATAACATTTTGGAGAGCAAACTTTAATAAATAAAAAATAGTGACCAATGTATGTAACTATGCTTTGGATTATATATAACAGAATAGTGAATATTATCAAGTGCTAACTGATTTTCGTTTTCTTTCAAATAACTGCTTAAATTATTATTATTTTTTGTCTTCCGCTCAATTAGATTAAACCAAATTTAATACATTATTAAAAAATCTACAGAGTATTTCATCAGTCAAGATAATCTTGTATATGTGAAAATAATATACTATGAGACCGGGTTTTTTTAGCAAAAGAATCTGTTCAAATGTTTAAATCTCGAGAAATGTGTCGCATATTGAAAAAACCAAAATCATGTTTTAAAAGAGATAAAACTTTCAATTCCAATAAAATTTTTGGCCAGTCTCTCGAACAGCATATCATACACAACTGTTATACAATTCGATTCAAAATGACTGCTTAGATATCATTCTAAAATGTGATTTTTATAATACTCGATTACTACTGGTAAATTATGCATCAATTAACTAATTCACACAAATATATTAAGATAAATCAATAAAGATATAAACATGTGAAGTTTCAAAGAAAAAAAGGAAAAACATGTACCTAACATTCTTATAATAGATCCAAAAATATAACCAGATTTTTCGAATTTCAAAAAGCATTTGATTTTCATATAATAAGGTGAACCAGATTCCTTATTATTTGCCAAGCATAATTTTTCAGAGCTCTGACATAATTAAAGAATATAAGATTAGTATTATATACATATACCAAAAGAAATACAAATTCCTTGCATGTTATATTCATTACATTATATATGCTTCAATATAATATTAGTAAAAGAAATACAAATTCCTTACATGTATAAATGTTACATTCATTACATTATATATGCTTCAAAGCTTCCTTTGACAGTTGTATCATTGCCTTTAAAGATAGAAACCTCTTTCTCAAAGAACAAAAACAAAAACTTTTTTTTGCCCCTTCTCTTCTTCCTTCTTCAAGGTATCCTCCAAAGCAAAACACAGAGTAACCTAATCTGTTGTCTGCTCATAACCTCACAAGAAGCTATAACTTGTCCTTAGTGTTGGCTTCTTCTTGTCCATTTATTCGTTTCTTCTTCTTCTGAAACACAAAAAAGAATCGTTAAATCCAGAACAGAGTAAGAAGACTAAGAATTTGGTACCTGCAAAAACAGAGTATATGAAAAGATTGTGAAAGTTGGTTTATTTAGTTAAGAAGAAGAAGATATGTCTGCAAAACTTCTGTATAACTTGTCAGATGAAAACCCAAATCTGAATAAACAGTTTGGATGCATGAATGGGATCTTTCAAGTGTTTTACCGGCAACAATATCCGGCGAGACCAGCCTCCGTGTCCGGCGATGTAGCAAAGTCTTTGCCTTCAGGTAACTTAAACTCTCTCTCTCTCTCCCTCTTACTAAATCTCCGTTCAGTGCTTAGGACCACAAAGAAACAGAGTAGTTTCACAAGAACCAAAAACTAAGAACAAGGGGCTCATTTTGCAGGACAAAGAAAGGATCTTGCCGGTGAAATTAACATGGAAAGTGACAAAGAAACGGTAAGAATCTAAACCCTTTTTTCCTTGTTTCATCTCGGAGATTTGAGAATTAAAAGCAGAGACATTTATGGGAATTGCAGGAGAGGAGTACCAAGAAGAAGAAGAAGGCTGCAGTGAAGGAGAAGCATAGAGTCTCTTCTGAATCCTCTTCACGGCCTTCGTTTTCATCTTCTCCACGCTCCTCAAGCTTCTCATCTGCAGAAGTCAGTACCACTACTTCTCAATTCGACCAACCTGGTGAGAATCTGATCAGAGAACAACCGATGATGCCGTTTGATCTAAAGGAGCTTGTGAAAGGCTCTATTAACAGAGAAATGAGAACCAGACGTGAAGAAACAACAGCCTTCACTCAGCAGCAGCAGCAGCCTAGTTCAGCTAGAACTAGCATGTTGCTTCTTAAAGAATCATCACTGCGTTCTCCATCTCGGAGTTCTAACGAGTGGAATGAAGGTAGAGGAATGGCTGTAAGTCATCGGCTTTCTTATGACGAGAGGGAGATGAGAAACAACGGATACAAGACTGGCTCGAAGTTGAAAGAGACACCTAGGTTGTCGTTGGATAGTAGATCCAATTCCTTTAGAAGTCCGAGAGCTGATGCCAGGCCACCAGAGGAACCTGTAACAATGAGTCACAGGAGATCGAGTTCGAGCGTTGTTGCCAAACTGATGGGTCTTGAAGTCATTGAAGACAATTTTGATACTGAGAAGAGAAAAGAGAACCGGTTTTGCGACTCCCCAAGGCCAGTATCCCGAGTAGAACCAACAGCTCTACAGAGATCTAGAAGCGTTGATTCGATCAAGAAGATACCTGCTTCTAAGTTTCCAATGGAACCAGCTCCATGGAAGCAAATGAAAGCAGGCGACGCTGCACTGTCGGTTTATGGCGAGATTCAGAAGAGGCTTACACAGTTGGAGTTCAAAAAGTCGGGAAAAGATCTCAGAGCTCTTAAGCAAATACTTGAGGCTATGGAGAAGACGCAGCAGTTGATGGACGGAAGCAAAGATAACACAACTCTTATGCAGAGACCTCACCAACCAGTTCAAGCTGCAACAAGTCCAGCCATGTACTTCAAATCATCATCCATCGTTGTAATGAAACCGGCGGCTCCAGTTTCCCCCTCTCCGCTACCAAATGTCAATGTTGGCAACCCCAGACAAACTCGAAAAGTCACCTCAGGGAAGCAGAATGCAATGGATTTAACCCCAAGGCCAGGCCTTTACAAGGGCCAACAAGATTCTACGAAGAGCACTAGCCCAAAAACATTAAGGTCGAGGCAAACTTTGGTGACAGATTCTTCTTTAATGACCAAGTCAGGTAGGAGCCAACAGCAAAGTGTTAGTCCAAGAATGCAACCCAAAAAGCTCGGGTTTGAGAGGCAGTCACGACCCACTACTCCAAAATCAGAGCCAGGCAAGAGCCAAGTGCAGCTTGGTAGACAGCAAACGGAGTCAGCCTCACCGAGAAGAAAACAGGGGATAAAACCTCGCAGTAGTCTTCAGCAACCTGATGACCGATTAAGCCATGCGAGCAGTGACTTGAGAAGTTTAAGATCTGATGGCAACATAAGCTTGGGATCGAATGTTGACATCGAGGTTACAAGCAAACATCGGCTGGAGAGAAACTGTGACTTCTCAGAGCTGCACACACCAAAACAAAGGGTATGAAACAGTTATATTTCTCTCACGAATCTTCACTTCTCAATTTAATTCACTAACTGAATCTCTTCTTTTTATTAATGCAGAGTCCAGACATTGGAATCAAACAATACAGACCATCTCTTAAACCTCTGAAAGTTACCGTTGAACAACCGAGCCCCGTTTCAGTTCTTGATGCAGCCTTCGACGAGGAGGATTCACCGTCCCCTGTGAGGAAAATATCCCTTAGCTTTAAAGGTGAGCCACTTGCAAAAGAACAATCTTGAGACTGATCAATTAACTGATTCACAAGGTTTTAGTTTGAGTGAAGTTCTCATCTTTTTTCTTTGTTCTCTTACCAGAGGACGATGCTCTACGTTCTGAAGAATCTATGTGGATGAATAAGCCTACGGGCGTCTGTAGATCCATACTATTACCTGAGAATAACAGAGGTCCAACGCAGCCAGACACTGATCTCCTCAAATGCTTCCCTGAAGAAGATGCAAACTTCAAAAGCGGCGACCACAAGTACATCTCGGAGATATTGTTGGCATCAGGGCTTCTAAGAGATCTTGAATACAGTAAGATAAGCATCCAGCTGAACCAAGCACGTCTACCTATCAATCCTGGACTGTTCTTCATCCTGGAACAGAACAAGGCCAGCAATGTGACTCTACTAGACAACAATCACAGAGGCAGAGGATTCAGACAACAGCAGACAAATCTGCCAGAGAAAATCAGGAGAAAACTCATCTTTGATACCGTTAATGAAATTCTAGCTCACAGGTTCACTGCAGAAGCTTGTACCAAACCACGGTTTACCACAAATCCAATTACAACAATGGAAACAAAATCAAAAGAGGAGCAACTTCTGCAGACTCTGTGTTCGGAGATTGATAGGTTACAAGAGTACAACTCAAAGCGTATCTTGGAGGACGACGAGGAAGACATCATATGGGAGGACCTGCAATGCCAAGGCATGAACTTGAAGGAGTTTGAAGGTGAGAATCCAGGTATAGTGTTAGATGTTGAGAGAATGATTTTCAGAGACTTGGTTAATGAAGTTTGCTTCTGTTAAGTTTATGGGTATCACTTAGAATTGTAAATGAAGGAATCTTACAGAGGAACTGTGTTTTCAGCCCTGTTGCATGTTATCTTCCTACTTGTTTGTGTAACCAGCATATATATAGGTCTAATTAATAAAATAACAAGTGCTAAGAGCATATTCATTGGTCAATATGAATAATCAATCTTCTCGTTCTCCATCATTCTGAATTAGTAACAAATTCTTACCCTAAAAAGTAACGTATTCGTTTGCAAACGATCACTAAACTCAGGATGTAAAGCTATTCTGTCTACAAATTCTAAAATGACATGATACCTATTTTACATCTGAGTCGACAGTTCCCAAGTCAATCCTTTGACGATTTTCTTCGATTTCTGACTTCTTCTCCTTCTCATCCCCACCTTCTTGAAACCACCCTTGTTCCTGGACGCTCCGCTTTATTGCCAAACACGAAGGTCTCTTTAGAGACCCAATCTTGAAACTTAACAAAGTTTGTTGTGGTCTTGCACCACCTTTCTTCCCCCCATCCTCGGATTCAGCCAACCCGTTCTTCTTGTTGATATCATCCGATGGAGCAGCTGCCTCGAGAACTGGGATGTGATGGTTGTTGCTCAGATGCTTATCAGGGACGTGGTTGATGTTAAGCTCCAAAGGATGGAATACGGGTGACACTTCCTTCTCCACGAATCGAATAGGTGCGGTAAGAAACAGATTACCTTCCAATTCTTCTTCTCCTTCTGTTGATTTGCTAACATCGTTTGGAGATTTAACTACTTCGGACCTACCACCACCATTCAAAGATGGCCCATTTTCTTTACTAGCAGCTTCTCCTTTGATTGCGCCTACATTAGTTTCCTCTGATGGATTACCCGATTTGGTTTCTGGAAATGCAGGAAGCCAGACAGGGATGTGTTCATCTGGAGGTTCTGCTCCAACCTCAGAGAAACTAGGAGCGTGTCTTTTCTCTTTATTAATTGGGAAACGAGGGAGAGCATAAACAAACGGTATCTCCTCCGCTTCTCCTGTATAACGAATAACATCCTTGACTACACCGGAATCAGCAAGACAACGGTCAGTGTCTGTAACACCAGCGAAACCCAAACCAGATCCCAAATCCTCTAGTGCCTGAACAATGTCCAGAGAATTACTCTCTACTCTACCGGCTATGTTAGCATATAATTGAGCAGTCTTCCCAATGCTCTGGATATACTGAACCGCTACACCGGTTAGCCTATCAAGAGCAGATTCTTGAAAAGAAGTAAACCTAACTCCCTCGCGTGTCTGTGATTCCTGATACACATTAAGCTCCACACTCTCGCAAATCTGAGCCACTGCCATTCTAGCTATGGCGTACGCAAAGTCATTTCCTTGAGAAAGCTTTCTCTTTCCTTGTGATTCTCTTCTCTGACTGCCACCTTCCCCAACTCCATTGCTCATATTCAAACTCTCTTACAATTTCACCCAACATAACACGTAGAACCATTTCTCAAGGCAACACGCATCCCTCTGAGAAACACAGAATCACTTCATTTCCCACGAAAGTTCTTTACTTTGGCACCTAACAATGATAAGAGAGGATAAAACATCAGGACTCTACAGAAACCAATTAGAGAACTTTTTTCAATAAAACTAAGAATTGAACACATTGTCCCACCAAAAAGACTGAAAATTGAATTTAATGATATATCAATTCTGCTCCGGCTCGTTTCCAGCGAAACCCTAGAAACTTATCGAGTCCAATTGAGCGCAGTAGAAAGCAACAACCCAAACTCAGAGAGAGTAAACCAATCCAATTAAAGGGAAGTAGAATGCTTACCTGAGAAGAAGCTTTCTCCACTCCAAATCGCCCCAAATTAACCGACAAACTTCGGCAGCTACCGGCGGCGAACCCAGTGAAGGAGAACCCTAGGGAAGAAGTGAAATTTACAGTCACAGAGGAACGAAATCAACGGCTCAGAATTTAGGGATTCGAGTGGGATTTAGATACAGCTTCCCTCTTCTCGATCCAGATAGGGAAACCAACAAAAAAAAAGGAGCGAGAGAGAGGAGTAGGAGATTTGCAAGTTTGAGATTTCGTTAACTTATAGAGGCAACGGGGTTTTATAGATACAAGAAAAGAAAAAAACTTTTCTTTTTACGAAATAAAACTAAATTAATCCAAATACTACTATACTAATCGAATTATTTTACAGGTTACAGCGGTGATGTAATAATTAGAAGGGTCCATAATTAGAAATGGATACAATTATTGCGGGAAAAATAATATATTCCTGTAACGAAAAAAAAAAATTTTGGGAAAATCTGAAAAGGCACATACATTTTTTTGGTTATCTTGAGTTATATATAATCAACAAAGTCGGAAATACAAGCTGAACACTTTACAGAGGATCAATGCTGCCGTAGCACCATTAGAGAGACCCGAAACAACATGTCCCTGCCATCACAAAGGCCAGACAACCCAAACCTATCCCTGCTATCTAAACTTGAATAAGTTAACACCCCCAAAAATGAATTCCACAAATCAGTCACAGATCACAAACTAGAGGATACAACTCTCTCACTTTCGAATAACTCTGTTAACCACATGGGTTGTAGAGCGGCAACATACGATTAACTAAAACATGATTTTGTTGCGCTTTGAGCAATGAGATGAGCTCCTCTGTTTGCTGACCTAGCTTCCACAGCCACTTTCCAAAAATGAAAACCACAAAGAGTCCGTCTAACCTTATTGGCTCTACAACCCAAAAGGCACATACATATATTATAGTTTTCCATATTTTTAAAAGTGATACTGAAAATAGCTTAGTTTCGAGATGGACTCATGGGCTTTTTAGCTAGCGACCAAATCTTAAAAACGTGGGCCTTAGTTGGTGGCTTAATAACTAACGTAAAAGCAAAAGAAAAGGGAAGGAAGATGCATGCATAAGCACTCTCCAAAGTCCCAACTTCAAATTGTAAAACTGTTTTCATTCTTGCTAGTTTTTGAGTAATAGATGTGTTTATGCAAGAGTAACACATGCATCGTATGCAGGTTTTCACTTTTACCACGATAACTTTTTTTCACGTCTATGAAATGCCAAATATACTACATATGTTATTATTTTTTTTTTTAATGATTGTGTGGTATTTTCGTGGATCCAAAGATTTGGGCCAACAAAAGAAATGTAGAGGGCAAAATCTAAGTAAGAACAAGTATTTTTTAGTTAGCTGAAATCTGTTTGTAGACAGAGACCATTTACACTGTATTGTCTTATCCACACACAACACACATACAATTCCGGTTCAACACACAATGCTTAACTTATAAACTAAATTACTAAGTGAACCTTACATTTAATACACCAATTCTTTCATAGTGAATGCGGTTTTATATTAGTTACAGTAAACCAAAAAACAATTCAAAGCTTGGTTGACCATTCTTAGGCTTCGAATGGTGACAGCGGACCAGGCGGTGCGGGATAAGTAGATTAAGCGGTGCGGAACGGTTTAAGTGCGGTTTGTACGGAAGAAACGCACTATGCGGAACAAGTGCGGTTACAGCGGAATAAGCGGTATATAAAAATGTTTGAATGGTAACAAAAAGCTGTATGCGGTACAAAATAAACATTTGAATGGTAAACATAACAAAGCGATGCGGGATACATCTTTAAGTAAATATTTGAATACAAATATTAAAGATAATTTATTAAAAATTTAAATTGATTTTGGTTATGTTCAGTTCAAATTATGACTATTTTAACTATTTCAAATTTTGCCGAAATAAACTAAATTTTTCAGTTTTTTTTTTAATGTAATTTTGATTAATTTTGGATAAATTTGTTTAATTTGATTAGTTTTGGATAAGTTTGATTATTTCGGATCAATTCGATTCGGTTCGATTCATTTATTTTCTATTTTTTTTGTATATCTGGTTTTAAATTAAAAGTCTAAAGACCGATTAGTTTGGTTTGACCAAACCGAACCAAATTAATAACCAAAGTTAAAATTTTAACTTTAGCAAAATAACCGAACGATAAATAAAAACAAATAAATTCACTAATGTAATTTTGGTTAAGTTCAGTTTGGTTTAAAAATTTTAATGTATTTTGGTTAAAAAATGGTTTATATTAGATTATAAAAATTATAAAAATAATAAAATTCGGTTAAATGATCAATTTAGTCAAACCAAATTAAACCGTTAACCAAAATAGTTCTGAATATTTTGTCTATGCTTAATTTAAAAAAAAAAGTAAAGTTTAATAATGCTTTAGAAAAAAAGAAAAGAAACATGACTAATCATGTAATACACCCCAAATAAGGTGTGGTTATACTGTTCCAAGCGGACCCAAGTTTTGTTAATAATCTGAACCGCTTAGTGATGTAATATTTATTAAAACATTACTTAAATAATTGCTTGTACACTGTCATTAACTAGCTTGAATGGTAACATTTTTCTTGGACGCATAGGGTGGGACACTAAACCGCACCTCTCATTCAAGGCCTTAGATATAGTAGTAGATGACTAGATGATATTGTTATCATGTCCATGCAACTTGGTCGTGAAGCAATGAATAAATCACACGTGGAATACTCTGTCAATCGAAACGTGGCACTGATCTTATCATATTTTGAAAGTCTATTTGAAATTTAAAAAGAAATACAAGTTGGCCACTAAGCGGATCCCACTTCTCGATCTGCTCTTGATTGTTTGCGTCTCTTTAGGAGATCCTTCATTCTTCTCCAACTCATTAATAATACTTTTTTTTTTTAATTATATTTATATATATATAATAAACCGATCCTTAACCGGGGATCAACCGGGAATACAGAAAACCGAACCAAAAGTAAAAGCAAAACCCTAAATAACCGGTGGAATTCACGAAACCGGGCTCAGAGCATACGAAGACTTATCGCCGCCACCCTTTAGGGCCGCTCCGAGCTGTCCCCACCTCCTCCGGCGGATATGCTCCGGCGAGAATCGCAGAATCCGCGGAAACCTTCCCGCGCGGCGTGGAGACCCGACCCCAGCCGGCGTTCCGGCGCCGAAGCCCTGACCTCTTCTCACCTTCGCCCGTTGGTGGCAGATCTATGCCGGAGTCCCTCGGACTCACCCGGCGGCGCAGCTCCCAGCGAACGCCAATGGCGACTTCCTCTCCGCCTGATGCTGCCCGATTCGCGAATCTATCCAAAGCTGATCGCCTCCAATCGCATCTTTCTTCCTTCGGGAACGACTTCTCCGGAGACGCCGACATGCAACGAGGCACGGACCCGTCGGCGTCCACCACAGTCGGGGAGATGTGGCCACCACCTCCACGACGTCGCCCCGAGAGCACTGCTTCCCTCCATCTTCCTCGGCGACAAATCTGGATCTCAGATCCAAGCTCTTCCTCGTTCCCCGCGCTCGACTCCTCCGCCACACGTCCTCAAGCGGCATAGAGTCTCGCGGCTAACAGGATCTACAGAATCACCGGACATCGACCACGCTCCGCCGCACCGAGGAAGAAACCTCACCTCGCAACGCCGGAAGAAAGAGAACGAGGCATCTTCAGGTCGGTTCCTGTCCCACGGTTGGAAAGCTTAAGCACAAGACGGAGGGACGCCTCTCACGACACCGACGAAGGTCGCCGGAAGTCGGAGAGACCTCGTAAACGGAGAGAACGAAGACGAAACTTTCAGAAAACGAAAGAGAAAAAAGTTCGGGCGCGTAGCTCCCACGCGCACGAACCCGTCTGAAGAGTAGATTCATTAATAATACTTGCATGTCTCTAATACTTATGGTTTATGATATATAATTTCCTTTTTAACTTTGGTTTATTATATTTAACACTGAATATATACATGCTAGGGTTGATCGATTGTACACATATACCTAACCATTATGTATAGTACACATTACTAACATAATAACATAATTTTGTTGTTCATATTCTGTCACAAGTGCATACTAGTGTTATAAAAAAGAGAAGCGCAAGTGGCTCAAATGGTTGAGACCACCTCTGCGACCTTCTCTTTCTTCCTCTTGGAAGGATTGGGCTAGTGGGCCGGCCCGTTGTGGCCTACATAGTGACAAAAAAAAAAAAAGTGTTATAAAAAAAAAATAAAAAAAATGTTTCCGAATTTTGTTTTATTTTGCTTGTCGGGGCCCAGTCAGGCTGGATACACTTGGCAAAAAAGTGACGGTCGTCGAGCATTTTGATAATTAGACACGTGTCAAGTTGTCCACCAATAAGTAGCCTACGTCTACGCTAAGCTCTCTCCCCAACTTGATGCCCTTTTCCACGTGGCGTGGTGGGTGGTCGTCTATCTTTTCTTGTTTCCACCGAAAATAAATATTATAAAAATATATTCAAATTGCATTACCAAATATTATAATAATTCCAAAAATTTCCGTCTATTCCTGTCAGCGAAAAACCAATATCTATTTTTTTCCTGTTCATAAAATAAATTATATGGCATATTATGGTATATTTATTTGTATTAGTTTAAGCCAACTTGTGTGAAATATACTAAAGGAAATAAATCCGTACAACCTCGTCAAACTATGCTTCTAAAATAATTTTTTTAAAAACATGATTGGTCTGACAAATATAAAATACTGCAAATTGTAGTACTATAGTTTATAATAGTAGGTAGCATTTGGTGGTCGTTTTAAGACAAAAATTGTTTCGTCTCTCGAAATTGTAAAACTAAACAAAACTTTTTTTATTTTGATCATTCATGGAGATGTTAAGAGCAAGGGGAACCCCAAACGCCGTCGTTCAAGTCTCGAATCTATCTGCTAACAATCTTTTGCAGAAGTTTTTCATCACGAGCAAGAATTTTTGTCACAGAGATTCTGAGTATGGTGAGAGCTGGGAAGAAGCAAAGAAGAAAGACGATGATGAAGAAGATAAAGATATTGAGCTAACGCTAGGTCTTTCTCTAAATGGTCAGTTTGGTACAGATCCGAGATCGAGGAAACGGAAGAACTTTGAATTGGGTCGATCTTCTTCCATACCGGAAGGTTTCATCTTTGACAGTGGATATATGCGGCAGACGGTGGGGCGTGGAGTTTCGGACATGTTCCAGCTGGACCGGACGCGTTCTTTGCCTGTCGAAACAGAGATGGAGACGGAGACTAAGAGGAAGCGATCGGAGAAGACAAGGGCATTTATGGATTTCCGGATTCCTTCTCCGACAAAAGAGAAAAACAGAGTCCAACCCGAGACCGAGAAGGCGAGGGCATTTCCGTCATTTAACGTTCCACCTCCGACAAAGGAAAAGGAAGAGAAAGATCTTTTTCTTGTCCCCGGTCCGGTCAATGGGAGGGGCAAAAAAGGAAATACGACGAAGAAGAAGGAAGTTTCTGGAATGGAGAAGGCGAGGAACATTTTAGAAGACATGCCGTGTGTGTCGACGAGGGATCTCGGAGCTGATGGGAAACGAGTGGAAGGGTTTTTGTATTGCTATGGAGGGAACAAGGAGGAGGTGAAGATAGTGTGTGTCTGCCACGGCAGTTTTCTTTCGCCGGCAGAGTTCGTTAGGCACGGCGGAGGCACCGTGTCCACCATCAGCGACAACTGTGGTGGTGATGTTACGATAAACCCTCTTAGACATATTGTTGTTAAACTTCCTTCTTCTTCCTTGTAGTTCATACTCTTTGAGTATTATTATTTTGCTCCCCAATTGTTAGAGTTGTCATTTTATTTCTCCAAAGTTTCAAAATAATTTGATCGACTAAGACATCTTACCTCTAAAATAGAGGAACTCTGTAATAGAGATGGGTTTTGCTCAAATGTATTCATCTATATTTTTCTCTAAAATTGAATATTCTCTCTAATATTCTTTTTTATTTTACTAATTATACTTTTTATTTATAAAAGTTGCAATTTAACCCATTTATTTTATTTTTACAATTATAAAATTATAGTATTATTTAAATTATATATTAATTATTCAAATATTATAATTTATAATTTATTAGTTTTATATTGTTAGTTGTTAAAATAATAATATTTCATTATTTTGGTCATAAATAATAGTATCTGAAAGTTAATGGACTGATTTGTAAATTAAAAAGTTCACCTCTATTATAGAGGAAAAAATAGAGTTACTCTATGTATAGAAGAAAAAATAGAGATCTCTATTTTAGAGGTGAAAATAGAGGTGGGTTGGAATAGATTTGCTTCTAAAATAGAATTTAAAGACAAATATAGAGGTGGGTTAGAGATGACCTAAGCTGAATACATTTGATCAGCAGTTTTAATATTCATGTCCTCTTTTTTTCTTCCACTAAAATGTAATCTATTAATTGCAAAAATTGAATATATTGTTCGGATACATTTCAAACATACTAAAACCCACTATCAAACCACGATACGAGAAACAAAGTCCAAACCACGAGGGCAAACGGAAAACATAAGCAAACACCTTTGAGTAGAAAAATAGGAAAACCAAAATATACTAAAAGAAACCAATAATATTACTTATTTAAAGAGTTTGATTCATATCTTTTTTTAAAAAATTTTTTTTGAGGTTTTGGGTCCGTACACTCGTACATCCTCCTAGAGCGAGGTCCAAACCATGTTAAATTCGTTTTCATATGGAGAAGAGACCAACATGAATGGAATCTAGGTTGGCGGAAAGCAAGTAGCTGACCTTTACCAACTGAGCTAACTCTTGTTAGTGTTTGGTTCATATCTATCTAGCACAAAAAGATCCTTAGGAACTAAACTCTGAAATCCATGGACATAACATTAAGATCAAATATATTCACAATTATTATACACCAAAAACAACGTTTCTGCTTGTACATGTGTTCATTACATCATTTCTGCTGGTTTCCAAATGTGGTGTCAATCCTAACAACGAGAACTCAGTTGAGATAATCATTCGTAGGTTACAAGTTAACAACTATCCTCCGTCCAATCTCACATAAACGCAAACGCCAAAAGTTTTATCTACTTGAATAAACCGCATTTTGAAGGACAGTGGAAGCAAGAGAACCAAGAATTAGTCGAAGTTTTTGGCGGTTGCGTTTGTAACTCGATTTTTTTGGACGCATTCCGTTGTGGTTGTGATTGCGGCTGCGACTGAATTGACGTACCTGATTCTGAATCAGGCAGTGCTTTCGGTTGGGCTGGTTGCATCGGCGACTCAGGTCTTCTCTTGTGGGAAACGTTCCCTCTAGTTTCCATAGACGGCGTTTTGTCTACTCCATCTTCTTTCTGCAATCTGTTGCATGAGTTACAAAGAAAGTTAATTTAGGGTTTTCAATGGTTTCTTCCTGTGCAAGAAATCATCAAAAAGACATACACTGGGAATGCGAAAGAGGCAATGCTGTTATTGCTGGTGTCCGAACGACAAGAAATGCTTGGAGAATGTGAAACGTTACTGTTTGTATCTTCTGGTTTAGTCTCCTTCACATCTTCTTCTACTTCTTTCTCTTCTTGTTTTTCCGGTTTAGTTTCTTCTAGAACCTCCGGTTCGAACATATCTTCATGATCTTCTTCATGTTCACCGTCGCTTTCGAGTTCAATCGTCTCTTTTTCTACTTTTTGATTGTCTTGGTCAATCTCAGAGTCTTGTTTATCCTCTGTAATCGTTTCTTTCTCAGATTCTGTGGGTTTCTTAACCGGAGGAGGAGGAAGAGGAAGCGGAACCGGGATGATTTCTGTTATATCGTGAACCGGTTCTTCAAATCTCGGTATCTCACTCAATCTCAATCCATGATCTTCCCTTGTTGAAATGCTAAAAGTCCGATCGTGGATGCTAAACAAGGATTCATTAGAAGCTATACTCCATTCCGTCGAATTAGCCGGTTTAGAAGAGAAAACCGAAAATGGAATCCGGTTTGGATCATAACCGGGTGAATCAGCTAGGTGGCTCTGGTGAGACCATGAGGAACCGGTATAAGAGCTCACGGAGGAATTATAAGCCTGATGTGACTCTCTCTGTTTCCGTGCTTCTGATGCAGACAATGATGGCTTGGGAAGAGGAAAGTGTCGGATATCAAAGTGTCCATCTGAAGATTCAGATGTTATTGATGAAGATCTTGAAGATGAAGATTGAGAAATCGTATCGTTAAATTGTTCTTCTTTGATTGTTTTCGTCTCCATTTTTGATTGTGAAATATTTTTAAAAAGAACAGAGCGCTCTGTTTTTGTCTGATTATATAAAATAGAGTTAACGATGGCTTATTTTATTTATACTTTGTAAGCCAAGGAAAAAAAACAAGAGTAACAAAAAAGTCTTAATGAAGTTTTTATTGTTTATTCGTTTTAAGTTAGCTGAGATTTGTTAGTTAAGGAAGCGGGAACGATTTAAGAACTAAACTAAGGGATTAGTTTCAACGGTATTAAGACTAAACTTAACTTAGTTATAGTGCAATGTGTTTCTGGTTTATTATTCCCCACTAATTTTAGAAGGCAATTACAGATCCTGGAATATTTAAGTGGTTAAGTATTTAATAATAGAATTGGTGTCGAGTGTTCAAAGTTAAATGTTAAGGATAGTAACTTTATTGTTTAGTGTTAGAATAAAGTTGATGTTTGAGAATAAAATATTTAAATGGTATAAGCTTTAATATAAAATGAATATAAATGTATGATTATAGATCTATTGATAAATATATAAGTTTGGATATTAGGGTACAAATTTGAGAATATTAAAAATGATGTTTGAGTGTTTAAACATTTATAGTGTTTAAACATTTATAATTCATATTATGTTTTTTTTTTTGGTTAAGTTGATAGGAAATCGACTGATTTAAAGTAGTAAAAAAAAAAATGAAAATCTCTAACGATCAAATGTATTCAAATAACATGATTCTATGTCGAGTTAGCTCTCTCAATTAGGTAAATCATTCAAGTTTCATGTGTGTTTAGGTTCAAGGTAATTATTTTTTTCTAATTTCATTTATAATTTAAAATATGTGTTTGTCAAATTGATAAGAAACCGGTTGATTTACATTAGTGAGAGAACAAATTGAATATAGAAATCTCTAATGATCAAATATGATTCTATGGCTGGCTATTTTTACACTTTTGTAGATCATTCGAGTATCTCTAATCAATTTGGCATGTTTAAAAAAATGTATTGCTTGTTAGAAATAAATACAAACTTATATATGCGTTTGGACATAACTTTAGGGTTTGAAGTAGTATATAAACAGATTTAAGGGTTTTTTTTACGGCAATACTATATATTGATTAAGCCCAATAGGCAAGTTCAGATAGTACAAGTCTGAAGCATTAAAAGAAAGTACAAAGCGAAGTGGGCTAAAGGCTCAAACGGAATTTGATCAGATCTAAACTCGGCGATAGATGCTTCTCGGTCCACACGTGTCACTCCAGCGCGTCCACGTGGCGAGCTATCGGAGATTCAGTACATGCAACGCCGATGAACTTTTCTGACCACTGTGAAATCGCTAATCCCGCCTTCAGCCGTACTACCTGCCAGTTTTTTTCCATTCAAACCATCAAAGAAGCACCGCATATGGGATCATAATCTTCATCCTAACTTCACGGTCCACTACTTTGTGCGCTCTGAAGAAGGTGATGACCTAACGGCGATTGAGAACTTGCCGAGCCCGTTCAGCTCGATCGGGCCATGGAACCAACGGCGGGAGCGCGTAGTAACACTAATAAAATGAAAGGTAAACGAGGTTCTTTTATTTAGGGTCGTTTAACGAAATAAAACAGTTGCGTTTTAAATAACGACGGTTTGTCGTCCGTTAAACGACTTAACATCGTACCTAATTTAACTTAGTCAATGAAAGTTTAATATTATTTCGGATAGTCAACCAAAACTTTTTAAAGGGCCTACTTGAAAGTTCAAGTTTCAAAGAGTTTGGAAATTGAGGATTATTGACCATTTTCTCGTTTGGGCTATATCGTTGAAAATTTAATCAAACTTAAAAGAAAAAAGCAAATATAATGGGGTTAAGTCAAAGACCCAAAATAATGAGGCCCAATAAATCAGAGACTGGAATCAAAACACCCTAAACTATAATAGTAATGCAAGTAATAAACTATAAATTAAAGGAATAATTCCACGGATATAAAGTGTTTCTTTGGCGACTAGGGTTTTGAATAATAAAGTATTAAAGCCTCTGTCTCTTTGATTCCAACAAAGTTTGGAACTCATGAACATGGGCGTAAGTAAGAAGAAACTTAGCTGGTCGGAGCTTTGTCCGGATTTGCTGGGATGTTTTTTCGAACGTCTTAGTTTTAGAGATCTAATCAAGCTAAATCAGTTTGTTCGTCGTGGAACTCAGCTTCGAGAGGCTACCTCCCTAAACGAAATCATCAGATTCCATGGCTGATTCTCCTCCCTAGCAATGGCAGCAGCAAAGAAAACAACAGTAGTTGCTTGTTCTTGGTTCCCGAGGAGGATAAAGACAAAGTCTACAAAAACAGAGATCTTGGTGTTGACTTTGTCCAGAGTCGTTGTCTTGCTAGTTACGGTAGCTGGCTCTTGATGATGGACCATCTATGGAATCTCAACATTCTGAATCCCTTAACCGGTGAGAGGATTGACTTACCACTTACAGGGCCTAAAAAGTCTAGACCAAAGTTGAAATCTAGCGTAGCTTGTCTTTGGATAGACGAGAAAACCAAAGATTATCTTGTTGTCTGGAAGATGATCCGGTTTCTGGTCTTTACTAAGAAAGGGAGTAACATGTGGCGACGGATTTCCTCTAATTACGCCGAATCGTATGAACAGATGGTCTACAATCACAAGGCTCAAAAGCTCTACGTCTATAGCCCTGATGGTCGTGTCAACATCTGGTGTTTCTGTGAAGATGAGCCAGAAGAAGTTTTTGAAGGCAAGTTTGATTGTTGTGCAATTAATATTGGCTTCAGTGAATTAGGTTTCCTCCCTGATGGTTTATGGCAAGAAATTAGCAGAAAAGAAAAGGATTTATTCTGGGAAGATTACGTTAACCATTGGATAAACTTTGCAATCACGGTATCGGGACAAGTCCTCAAGGTAGCTAGTTTAGTGCAACGCTCCAAAAGATGGCTTTTTCGGATTCACAAGGTAAGTCATGTGACCAAACTTTGGGAACAAATCGATTCTTTGGGAGATGAAGCGTTGATATTAGACATGGGTATCACTGTTGTCGCCAAAGGCATCCCAGGGATTAAAAGAAACTCAATCTATTTCAGTGGCGTCGGTTATGGCAGAAAGGATCCAGAACACATTTTTGTCTTTGATCTCACCACCCAAAACATCCAACGTCTGCCACACTGTCCCATTAACTTCTCTGATGCTCGATGGTTCTTTCCCGGTTCAAAGTGATTGCTAAAAACCTTTTCCTCTCCTCTATTTTTATGATTGTTCTCATGAGTCCAGTCTAAGTAATTTATAGTTCGAACAACAACAACAACAACAACTTTGATTTGATATTTAATGTGCAAGCAGCCTTTTATTGCAGTAGTGCAAAATTAAACACTAAGACAAGAAAAACAAATCGAACCAGATTGGGAAACACAAACTCCATAGCCAAAGATATAAAATGTTCCATAGAGAACAAAGCAAAACAGATTAGCAGAAATATTACATGTACAAAACAAAAAGAATGTTCATCTGAAACAAAAGTCTTTGGCTTTATCAGCTAAATTCACAAGTTCAATTTCACAAGTAGTGATGAAACAGTGAACAAATCAGTCTAAAAAAATTTGTTCTACCTTGGATTGCTCAATGCTTCCCTCTTCTTCTAAGTAGTGCAAAAATGTTTCAAGTGGAACATCCTCCTCCTCCACCTCAACATCCTCTTCCATCACCTCCTCAACAACATCTCTCATGTCAAAGTATTCTAACAATCTCATCATGTGAGGAGGAAAGGCAGCGGCATCATCATACACGTCATGTAGATTTCTTGCCAAAGCTAATGGGACATGAAATTCAGCATCATTTGCTACCACAACCACAAGATCGCCACATGGGGAATTGATCTTTCCATAGTGTGACATATACGAAGAGAAACCCGGATCCAATCCTTGGATGGAAATCTTCGGTGAGCAAGGATAACAACTTTGCCCGAAATCAGGAGAGCAAACCTGAATTCTTCGATCAACCATACAAAGTTTGATAAGCCTCGCTGTTTTTGCAGCCACAACATATCCTTGGGCGGTGATTGGCCTAGGAGGAAAGTCTTTTGCAAAGAAAATGACCTCTGCTGCTGAGCTTGCGAGAGTGCAAACGAGTCGACAACCACCCAGCTCAAAAGTAGCACACCTGTCCCCGCAAGAGTACACAGTTCCACCATATCTCGTCAAAAACATATTGCAATTAGTCCTATTGCTGAAGACGGAAACAGTCCGGTGATTTTCAGAGTAGTGCTGAAGGCAGTGATATCCGCTCTCTTAGCCACCACTGGCTCAGAGTAATTGATCAGACGAAGATTTATGGAAGCCAAGAAAAAAAACAAGAGTAAAAAAAAAGTCTTAATTTAGTTATAGTGCAATGTGTTTCTGGTTTATTATTCCCCACTAATTTTAGAAGGGAAATTCAGTACATGGAATATTTAAGTGTTTAATAATAGAATTGGTGTTGAGTGTTCAAATTTAAATGTTAAGGATAGTAACTTTATTGTTTAGTGTTAAATAAAGTATTTGAGAATAAATTTGATGTTTGAGATTAAAATATTTAGACAGTATAAGTTTTAAGATAAAATGAATATAAATGTATGATTAAAGATTTATTGATAAAGATATAAGTTTGGATATTAGGGTAAAAATTTGAGAATACTATAAATGATGTTTGAGTGTTTAAACATTTATAATTTATATTATGTTTTTGTGTGAAATTGATAAGAAACTGATTAATTTACAGTAGTGAAAAAAAACAAATTGAACATATGAAATTTTCTAACGATGAAATGTATTCAGATGGTATGATTTCATGTCGAATTAGCTCTCTCGATTAGGTAAATCATTCGAGTTTCAAATTTAGTTAGGTTCAAGGTTCGTACATTTTTTTCTTCTAATTTCATTTAGAATTTATAGTGTTTTGGTCAAATCAATAAAAAGATTGATTTACATTATTGTGAAAATAATTGAACATATAGAAATCACTAACGATCAAATAAATTCAAATGATAGGATTTCGTGTTCAGCTTTACAATGATGTAAATCATTCGAGTCTGCATCATCAATATGACATGTTTTTAAAAAAAGTCTTGCTTGTTAAAAAGAAAGACAAACTTATCTATGTCATGACTTTAGGGATCGAGTTTTATAATTAATATTAATAAAGAGTATATTAGTTGTGAATATTCTTTGTGTTTAGATAAAATATAGTTGATGACTGATCATAAAAACTTAGAATGGATAAAATATAGTTGATTTGGACAAACTGGAAGAAGCCACAAGCTATATACAAATCGGTTTTCAATTTGGTTTGATGGAAACTGACCTTGGATACGTTAAAGAGTTGCGTGGAATAAGAGACCTTCTTTAGTAACTAGAGACATCATTGTATTTGCTGGACTTCTCTACTTGAGACAACAAAAAAATTACATGTTTATGTCACTATAGCGATCGGTCTGATTTCCAATTGGTACAAACCGGTCATTTAAATTAATCAAAATAACTTGAGCGACCAATGCATATAGTGGAAGTGTGTTGTAGCTGCATAGAAACTGTCCAGCTAACCTACAAAGAGGAAATCAATTACTTTAAAGTACAATATAGTTTTGTCAAGACAAAAGTGGTTTGACCATGCGGCTTATAAATGATAAGTAAAGATTTTGCAAACTTGGAGCATAACGAAGTGTGTAAGGGACAAGAGTGGTTCTGATTTATTGAACCAGAGAAGCTAACTCAGGTTAACTCCGAAAGGATATTCTCCAATGCCAAGTTGCTATTACATGATGGAGCTTGGTAGCAACCAGAAAAACAAGCTGGAGGAAAAAATGGGAACCGTAAATTTACTAAGCTTTGATGTTTCAAAAACAGAAAACTAGAATCCTGAAATGTAGTTCTTACACTAACATGTATGATTGCTATCCGGATTTGATCTAAAACTTAATCCTCTAATATGAAGATTGTCTCTGTTGAACTAGAGTGAAACAGGCATACATGATCATCTGCATAGTGATAGAAAAGAGTGAGATAAGAGTGAGAGATAGAGAAGAGTGAGTTAAGAGTGAGAGAAAATTACCGTTAAATTGAAATTGAATGCGATTATTGAGTAAAGCAAAAAGATCATTCAATGAACTTTTTGAACATTGTGGCTTAATTTTAAAAATATTTTTTCCTTGATAATTAACCCGGCTATTTTTATTTGGAGTCGAAAATTTGACCCAAAACCGACCCAGAAAATTGGTTCGAATCGAGTTTATGTCCTAGAAAATTAATTTATTGGGTATGATGGTCGAGGATTCGTGGGTATTAGGTTGGATCCAAGTCTTACTCGAGATCCGTTCAGGTATCTAGTATAATATGTTATTATATAGTAAGTATTTGATAAAATTTATTAATATCGGATCTCATAAGATTCAATAGGATATGATATGACTTGTATGATCCGATATAACCTACAAGAACATAATAAGATTTGTAGTTTTCATATATTTTTACAAGTTATTTCAAATATTTTATAGATTTTTCCTGGCATTTTACATGTTTTTAGATACTTTCGGATATAATACTTAAAAATACTCAAACCGAATGGTACACACTAAAGTCATATTTTTACAAGTATACCTTTGTTAAATCCGAACCGACCTAGATCCAAGTAGATCCAATCCAAATCCAAATCCAACCTGGAAACTGTTGAGACTTTAACTCAATACATGTAAAAGATCTAATCCAAATCTAACCAGAATACTGGAATGCCTAAGCTTATTAATGCCCAATCCTATTAGTTTTAATAGAAGTGAAATGGCTTTGGACCTTTCGAGGATATTGGCAGTACATTTCATAACTTAACAGATATAAGAGATGTCATAGTTTAAATTGAGCCAAGCCCAACACAAAGGTCCAACAATCATGCGGCCATGAGGATGACCAGGGGCGGATCTAGGAGTAAAGAAGGTGTGGCACGTGCCCCACACTAATTTTTAGAAATTTCTAATAGGCTATATATGTGTTGATTCAATAGTTCAGTTGGCTACGTTTGTTCTTTCTAAATTTTAATTAAAGAGTTTTATGTTATTTGCTACTCCTCTTTTATTAACCTTTTCTTCTGAAACTTTAGAGTAGCATGTTTCATTTTTCTTTTCATTTTCTTCTCTTTCGTTTTTGTGTCCTCTTCCACCATGTTTTTTAATTTTTTCTTCTTTGATTGATTGCATGATATACGTTTTAATATATTTTTTTAAACATGTAATTTAAAAAATCTTTCCTAATTACTAATTTAAAACATATATTTTTAAAATCCAAAATAATATATTTATATTAATAAATTTATAAAAAAAGTTTTTAGTAATCTAGTAAATTGTAATATTTGGTTTGAGTATCTAGTTTTAGAATCTAATTTTTACATAAAAACAATACATTTTAATATATTTTTAAACATGTAATTTTAAAAAAATCTTTCCTAATTACTAATTTAAAACATATATTTTTAAAATCCAATAAAATAATATATTTATATTAATAAATTTATAAAAACAGTTTTTAGAATCTAGTAAATTGTAATATTTGGTTTGGGTATTTAGTTTTAGAATTTAATTTTAAATAAAAAGCAATACAATAGTTTTTGATGTTATTTTTATCATTTTTTAATGATTAGAATTTTCATAATAATTATTTTAAATATATTTTATAATATTTATTATATATGATTTTTTTGTGCCCCATATAATATATTTTTCTGGATCCGTCCCTGAGGATGACACACAAACGTTGAAGGAACAGCGACTCATGATTGTATAGTGACATAAGCGACTGTAAACGGCACATGAGGTTAGCAGAGATTTCACCGCTTTCATGTCCTTAAAAACGTCACAGAAAGAGCCATGGAAGAAGAAAGAAAGAAGACGACGACTGACACAAACTCTGAATCTGTTTGGACAAAATATGCGTATAAGCACAGTTTCTTGAAATGACATTAACACTATTTCATCATTTCCTATTTTAAAACATTATGGTTTGTATATAATAAGAAACGAAAAGCGTCATTATTATGAAACTTTAAGATCTATCTCATTTGCCAACTACTACTTCTGTGGTTCTTTAAATTCCATTAAATTACTTTTAATCTGTTTCCCTTTTATAGTTTTAAATTCTACTTTATATAAGTCATCTGAAAGTTAAAAAGTTATTGCTAAGCACGGAAACAGAATCTTCTAAAGGAATTGTCAGAATTTTCCAAAAATATAGTTTACTTTTTTTATTTTATTAACCTCGGGTATCCCGAGGTGCAACCCATGGATAGACTCTCTCTCCGGGTATTCAAATGGGTCTCTAAAGCAATGCCTATATCTATGTGGGTGTCCTTAAACAAATGTGACTTAGTATCGCATGGAAAGATGATCGAACCCGGAACATGTTAGCGTCCAAGGCCCGTCTCCAACCACTCGACCACAAGAGCTTGGACAAAATATAGTTTACTTAATGGATACAAACGCGAAATAAACTTTATGATAAAATGTATTTGACTATATCACTAAAAAAAAAGAACTAGAAAAATACAAATTATGTAAGGTTGTTGAGTTGTTGTACTGATAGTTTATATATTTATATGTAGTTTTTAATTGAATATTCGTATGTAACTTAAAATGAATAAGTGAACAGATGTATTCATTCAGAAAACTGTATATATAAATCCAAGATAGCATCATAATATTCGTGAATCATGGATATTGATACAAGGCGAAGCAGTGTACAATGGTGACGCATTAATGGCATCCTTTCCAGTAACTTCGTGTATACGATACTTTTGTTTGATAAATATGTTAAAATATATGTTTAAACTGAATAGCTGACATTTACATTTATATAGCATTCACAAATTACATTAGTAGTTTGTTTTTATGTAGTTGTCAATAAAGATGCATACTTGTTTTGAAGAAGTTTAGGTCCAAATAATTTAGTTGATATAATCAGCTTTGAACACACAGAAAACAACTTTCGGCTCTTTTAGATTTATATGTCGATTTTAAATCATTTTGTTTAGTTTTGACTTTATATTGATTCTTTTTTTCTTCACTCAAAGATATCATTCATCATATAATAAACCGAGATATAGATATCGATTGAAACCAAACCGGTGAGTTACACGAACTCCTAAAGTACTAAAGATAACGGATAAACAACATTATTAGAGCTATAAGCCAACGAACAACAAAAAAGTCCTCAGAAACAATACAAAAGACAAAGATACAAGCGTCTAAACACTAGTTATAACTTAACAAAATAACATATCTAAAATCCAAACCAAGACACCGAAGCAAAAAAGATCCAACATGAATCGAGTGAGAAAATAAATGAAGCATCCAAAACCAAATCTTATTAAGTCTTATCCACTAAAATTTATTATATTGCACAGCTTTAACCCAACGACCACTGACGAGTTTATATTGTACATATTGTAAACGACTTAATACAAGTAAAACAACTTATAACTTAGTAAAAAAAAACATGTGTAACTGAACTAGAACATATGATTTCCTTATTGTTTTGTATCATCAAACTTACAAAACAATAAAAGATTGTAAATTAAATAAGTACTCTTTTACACAGTTTGTAAACACTTGTGTTTGTGTAAGCACATAATCATCCTAGTTTAAATAAGTTCTCTATGTTGACCGAAAAAGTTCTCTATTACACAATTTGTTTTCGGTAGTATTTAATATTTATAAAGTCATATAAAAACTTTAGACGTTATAAAATGACTATAAAGTATAATATAAAATACAAATGGGGAAGTTTATTGTAATGACCTATGAAAAGATGGTCAAAGTTGTAGGTATTTCATCAGTTTCTTATAACGTCCAGACATCAATTTCTTTGTATGGGTCCAACTACTCAAATTTTGATCAGTTACATTTGTTGTATGTAAATATATATACAATAAAAACTTTATAAATTAATAACGCTAGGATACTTATTTATAAAGTTACTAATTTATGAAAAGATTAAATGAGTTAATAACATAAATTAAGACCAAAACAATTAATTATCATAATTATTAGTTTATCGGATATTAATTTATAGAATCTATATATATATATATATTAATTGAAAAGGTGAGTAGATAGAGAAAATATTAAATTATCGAGAAAAATATATTACAGTTTGGAGCGGTGATTTGTAGTTAAATAAAATAAGGGAAGTATTTTTATTTAAATCTATATTATTAAAAACAACACAAAAATAAATTTGGTCGTCAGAATATTATAAAAATCGGTTAATCAAAACAAAATTCCAGCGAACAAAAATTGAAAAAATACATTATACATAGCAGTAAATTAAGCAAGGCAGAAATCCGAATTAAAGAAAAAACTAATGAAGCACGAACGCTTCACCCTCTAGTGGACACAAGTACAAACTTTGTACGATCGATGATTTCGGTCATAATACCTTATATGTGGATGTGTCGGAGCATGTCAGTCGCTACATTAGAAGCGGCTGTTTACATGTTTTTATTTATTTCTTTGACTGTATTTAAATTTTGTACTTTTATTATGTTGTTACTATCCATTAAACTCGTTCTTCTTTGAATGAAAGAAAAAAGTTTCAAAATATCTTTCCTTCTTTTACGTTTCTCTGAATCAAGGAAAATTTGGACGTTTCGTTAAATCATGTCTATTAAAATTTGTAGCTGAGTCCAGAGTTTTCGTCGTTCGTTAGAAAGAAATCATTTTTGAGATGTTTTCCATTTTATCAGAAAGGTGATGCTACTCTCTCTCTAACATGTTTCGTCTTGAATATTGTGTAGGTTATGTTCTTTGGGGTTGTATTAGTTTATCTGTTCTAGACTCGAGTTGTTGCTTCATGTGTTTGGTTTGTTTCGTTGATATTTAGGTTTTAAAAAACTGTATATTGATTCAATAATCCATTTTGTAACGTGCGAATGTTATACTCGTTTGATAGTATTATTAATTGAGTGACTCGTATTAGTTTGATTTTCTGAAGCTTTTGGTTTTGACATTTGGATTACGCAGGTGAAATTTGAGAAAAATGGAGGTTGAAGTTGTTGCTAATGGAGTAAATCTCAAACGTAATGTTCTAAAAAGAGTAAACCGGAAAAGAAGAAACCAGTTAAACCAACAAGTTTGAGCAGTAGTTCAGACATAGAAGAAGAGAACAATGTAGGATCTCCGAGACGAGTGTCTAACAAAAAACGGAAACCTACTTTAGATCATTTAGAGATGGCCTAGCTTCTGCTTCTATAAATTTATCCACATTGTTCAACCTACTTCCCAGCCAGTATCCGGATTTAACCGAATACAATCCAGAATTATTAAAGCGCCAAATCCAAATATCCTCCTCATAGGCAATCAGTTGATGCGAAAGTAGGAGCCTAACATCGCTTGGCACAAAGATTTCTAATAATCACCTCAGTATCCCACCTTCGAGAATCTTGATCAATTAAGTCAAAACGTACAATACGAACACTTCACTTTCTAGCGGACGCAAGTACAAACTTTGTATGATCTTGGATTTCTCATGTAACTGATTTGTCCGAAATCAAAACCAGATTTACACCACGACGAAACCTAGGATGGAGCCTGCTCTTAGAGATGTTATGTGACCACAAATGCCGAATGCCATGAGCTCAAACCTTCCAATCCTAGCCACCGCTGATACCTCCCCTACACAACCCTTTGTCATTGCGTACAACCCACAACACTTCATTTATCGTGTATGCTAATTAGGTTAAAATTTGTTGTCCCCCGATTTCGGTATTATTTCAGCGCAATCGTTTTAAAATATTCTTAATCATATTGTACGTTTTGAAAATACTAACCAGATTTGTACAACTGCAATACCCAACATTAATTTAACCTATGTATGTACATGCATGTGGAGTTATGGTATGATATATATACACATACATATATATGAACACACACGATTGGTTTAATGCTCTGTCAAATCAAATAACGTATTTACTATTTTATTGCAAAGCTGGTGGATGTCATTGAAGTCATCATTGTATCTTCTTCCAATTTCATAAAGTTACTGTCACTAATAATATTGGTGGGGCCATTTTCTTACCATCACCCATTGTTTCGCTATTGCTGTTTATACTTTCTCCAATAAACTCGAACGTTCACCAAGAAAATAAAGAACACCAACAAAGAAATAACCAAAGAAATTAAGATTTGGTTTTCCTAAACCAAAAAGAGCTACAATTTGGTTTAATTGTATTATAGTTTTAGAGTCTAAATAGCTGTAGAAGTAACGGTCAATGTCTTTTATTGGCAAATAGTTAAGTAATATCTCTTTCATATTACAAAAATATCATTCTACAACTTTTCATATATATATATATATATATATTAATAACTATATATTTAACCCTTATTAATATATTATATCTTTTTAATTAATACACTAAAATAAAAAATTAAAATGGATTTAAATTTAAAATTTTACATCATAAATATAAAATAACACTTTTTATGAAACATAAATCAAATCCTAAAACACTTTTTGTGAAACATAACGATTAATGTTTATCGTTTGCTAGATGACTAAAGTAACAGTAATAATTAGCAAAAGAAAATAGAATTACAAGAGTCAAACTACAAAAGAAAACGAGTAAGGAAATATAGTTTTGATTGTAAACATAAGAATTTGTAAAAAAAAAAATTGGTAAAAAATATTATTAAAATTGGAAAATGTTATATTCCACAGCTACCATTAATTTGTTTCAATGATTTTTTTGTTGACCAGAAAAAAAAGAAAGTATAAAATTGTTTCCAATCTATTATTTTATTATTATTATAACAATTTTTGTGTCGTTAAATATTATTTTCATTTCCTATATCTCTCTCTCTATTTAAGACAAGCTAAAGGTAGAACTGTAGAAGCCGATCTCAAAAGTCTCCGACACACTCTAGAACCTTTTTTCCCCTCATTCTGATGACCATGGCGATGGCAAAATGCGTAATTTTCACCACTCTCATGGCACTACTTGTAATGACATCTCAAGGAAGAACTCAAGAAGGAGAGAAAGAAGCTGAAGCAGACCGGATTACGTCACTTCCCGGTCAACCTAACGTCACGTTTGAACAGTTTTCCGGTTATGTCACCGTCGATAAACTCTCTGGAAGATCACTCTTCTATTGGCTCACTGAAGCTTCTCACCTCCCTCTCTCCAAACCTCTCGTTATTTGGCTCAACGGAGGTAACTTAACTCTTAAACATTATCTACTTTTATTTAATATATATGAACATTATCAATTTTCATTTAGCCGTTTTTGGAAATTTATTTATTTAACTCACTAACATTATAAATTTCAGTAGATCTATTTGAGCACACCAACTAATCTATGTCACACTTCTTGAATGATTAATGTTTTTATCCAATTTTAGTTTCTTATAAATCTCTCTTTATCCATGAAACTGGGCCTATTTATCTATTTTATTTATATTTTATAGCATTATATTTTGGGTTTGGCCTACTTGAGCATGTGAATAATGCCCTAACCACCACTAGAGACTCACCATTTATTCGAGCCCACATTTCTCCAATAAAATAACTATGTTTGTGTAACATATCATGATTTGTCTATGGTATACAACTCGTCATTACAAAGATGCTAAATGTATATACTATTATTTATACATCTTTTCATAGTATATATCGTAAGTCTTAGTGTATCATGCATGCATTCAATAGATAAATTGTCATTTACTTATCTTGTAACTGTTGGAAATTGTAAATCATTAAATGCAATATTCAAACCAGCATTGAGAACACTATTAAATACACAGCTAACTTTTGGTCTCTCTTTTTCGGCCCCTTAAATTCAACTTCTATCAAACTCTACCGGTCTATACCAGTATTCATTTCTATTGAATTTTAATTTTAATATGTAAAAAATTGATTAGGACCGGGGTGTTCGTCGGTAGCGTACGGTGCGTCGGAAGAGATTGGACCATTCAGGATAAGCAAAGGTGGGTCCGGTTTATATCTCAACAAATTCGCGTGGAACTCACTCGCCAATCTCTTATTCCTCGAAGCTCCCGCCGGTGTTGGTTTCTCTTACACTAACCGCTCCTCTGATCTCTTCAATACCGGCGACATCCGTACCGGTAAAGATGTTAAACGATAACCAATCCCTCTAAATTCTAATGGTTTACCTCAACCGAAGTCGGTTATCGATACTGTTTCTCTGTATTGCAGCCAAAGATTCACTACAGTTTCTTATTAAATGGCTGCACCGGTTTCCGAGATACAACCGCCGTGAGATTTACATCTCCGGCGAGAGTTACGCTGGACATTACGTCCCTCAGCTCGCTAGAGAGATAATGAATTACAACAAACGATCTAAGAATCCAATCAATCTCAAAGGAATCATGGTAATTTAAAAAAACCAAAATCCTCTGTTTCCATTACCATAATCCTCGCGTTTAAAACTGTTGCATTTTGGAAGGTTGGAAACGCCGTGACGGACAATCACTATGACAACCTCGGAACGGTTTCGTATTGGTGGAGCCACGCGATGATCTCCGATAGAACGTATCACCAGCTGATCAACACTTGCGACTTTAGTCGGCAGAAGGAATCTGATGAATGTGAAACGCTTTATTCGTACGCGATGGAGCAAGAGTTTGGTAACATAGATCAGTACAACATCTATGCACCGCCGTGTAATAAGTCAAATGACGGTGGCAGTGGATTCAGTGGTTCCACCAATCGCCGGAGTATGCGTATCCCTCACCTTCCACACTCCGTAAGAGCCTCTCCCCTCTGTTTTCTTCTGGTTTGGATCCGGTTCACTCTTTTAAATTATTTGGTCGAGCCGGTTATGTGTTTCAGTGACCATAAGCTTAATTTGCATATTTTCCCCCGGTTATTGGGATTAGGTATTGAGGAAAGTATCTGGGTATGATCCATGTACCGAGAGATATGCAGAGATCTATTATAACCGGCCTGATGTTCAGAAAGCTCTTCATGCAAACATCACCAAGATCCCGTACAAATGGACAGCTTGCAGGTTCATAACACAACTGAGATCATGTTTATTATATTTGGTCATAACTCGGTTTTAAGTTGAGCCGGTTTTGTTGGCAGTGAGGTATTAAACCGGAATTGGAACGACACAGATTCATCGGTTCTACCTATATACCGGGAAATGATCGCCGGTGGGATCAGGGTTTGGGTTTTCAGGTCTGCTATTTTTGGTTTTTCAATGCTATATCACTACCCTCAGCCGTTAATCCGTTATATTTTTTTTTGGTTTTGTATTGGTTAAGTGGCGATGTCGATTCCGTTGTACCGGTGACGGCCACTAGGTACTCACTAGCAAGACTTGGTTTGAAAACCAAAGTCTCTTGGTATCCGTGGTATGTCAAGAAGCAGGTATTTAACTAAAACCCTGAGTCTTTTTTGGTTATCTTCGGTTTTAGCAATAATACATTGGATTGAACCGAGATTGTGGACTTAGGTCGGAGGATGGACGGAAGTATACGAGGGACTAACGTTCGTGACGGTGAGAGGAGCAGGTCACGAAGTGCCATTGTTGAAGCCACGTGCTGCTTATGAGATGTTCAAGTATTTCTTGAGAGGCAAACCACTACCAAAGGCTTGAAAAAAATTCAACTCAAGATCAGAGATATTGTAATATTCAAAATCATGGCTAGAGAAACAAACAAAATGTAAAGTTTGGATTATGGCTTATGAGTTATGAGATGGTATTAAATTAAATCTTAGTCTATTGATGATAGCAAGTAGTTCTTTTCTAGTAAATTTGTCAACATGTTCAAATCAGAAGTGAACTACAAATTTAAATGTTTTGAGACGCATCATTTATAAAAATGAAACCTCTGTTTTTTTTTTTTTCCATTGAGATATTCAAATTCAGAACTAATGCATATTATTACAATGTTGTTATTACCAAACTGGTCACGAATTTTTAAATGGTTAAGTGTCTTTTAGGTACAAAGAAGAGTGTTCAGTAAAGTCTATGAGGTCAAAAGTTTCTCTTAATAGAAAGCAGACTAAGATCGCAAATGAACGAGATGGGTGAGGGACCATCAATATACCAATTATCTTACAAATTAGGTTGTGTTGGTCACAATAAAGTGAAAGCATTAAGGTAAATCAATTTCAAAAAGATACAGTAATAAGCATTGAAACTTTATTTATAGTAAATATAATCGTATTTTTGTACAAGCGGTCGACTCTTTATCGATATGTGACATTTGGACTGTGTTTGGTTTTGGTGAATAATAGGTCAAGTCGACCACATCATATTTTTAACCAAGCCGAGCAGAAGAGATGACGAGGTAAAGAGTTTCGTTTGATTCATGGACCGATCATAGTATACAAAGAATATGTTTGGACCGAACTAACTGATGAATACAAATTTTTTTTTCGAAATCTGCGCGTGACCCAACGCGTGTAACTCATTCTCTCCCAGTTTTCACGAAGCTCAGATCTCCTCCGGCAAGCGCGTGTTGCCTCTCCGGTGACCGGAATTCGCCGGCACTGCGAGAGGGCTTCCCTCTGTCCCGTGTGCTCCTATCAGTCCATGTGGTGAGATGTCTCACGGTCGTCGACGGCGGGATCTAGTTTCTCAGATTTGGCTGTGCTCGGAGATGCTTTCGTCGCGGTGGTTACGGCGGGCTTGGGCTGTGACGGTGATTCTTCTATGCGTTCGTCGCCTGCTTGAGGACGGTGGGTCGATATGCTCTGGAAGACGCCGACGACTCTGCAGGGTCTTCTCAGTTCGAGTTTTCGCGGCGAGGGTTGGGTGGTTCGGGTTTCGGACGAGCTGCGGCGGAGGCTTAATCGGCGTGACGTCCTCGGTGGCTGCGTCTTTGTCTCCCGCCGGCGTCAAGCTCTGTGTCTGTGGCGACGTGGCAGTGAGCTTCTCGGGTGGTGTCTACGGTTGTTACCGTGCTTAAATCACGACGAGGAAGAGATGCATCTGTACAATGGATTAGTCTGGGCTTTGTCGGCGGTCCATTTATGGTTGAGCTTGTATGGGTCGGTCTTGCTAACCGGACCAGATCTCGCTCTACCTTGTTGCTCTTCATCCGGTGACTCGTAATTTGGCCGCATTTGTTCCTGCTCAAGGCTTGCTTCCGTGGTTCTGGGTGTCGAAGCTGTATTGCTTTTAAGGCGACAAATTTGACTAGGGTACGGCCATTACCGGTTTAATTATCGGTATGGTCAATCCAATTTCCCTTCTACATCAGCTAGGTTATTGAGTAGGATTGTGGGCTTGTTTGTCTAGGGTCTGGAGGGGGTTGCATTGGTCCGGGCAGCCGGGTTTGGAATGGTCTCGTTAAATCTGAATAAAGGAGGAGGTAGTAAGGCGGTGGAGTGGTGATGCGTGGTTTCGATTCTCGCTGACATCGGGGAAAGATCTTGGGGGAACAAACAGCCGCTATTAAGCTCCATTCGTTAGTGTAATCCTGGTTCGTGTCGGATCTAGGTGTGCTAGTGAATGCGTTGATTAGGTGATGAGGATAATCGGTAATCGAGCCTCTCTGCCATCGTTGAGGAATGATTCTTTGCTCAGGTTACCGGATGAAACCACTTCCTAGTTCTATTGTAGCGGCATTCATCCTTTCTCGGGTTCGCTTTTAGCCGTGCGCTTTTCGACAGTCTCCAAGCTTCCAAGCGGGTATCGCTATTTCGGATCGAATGCTACCAAGCTGAAGGTCTAAAATACCGGTTGATTTTGCTTCCATGTTTTTTATTCTTTTTTTCCCATGGAACCAATTATTAGGTGTTGTTTATTGGAATCTCAATATGTAACTCCTACACTTCATTTTATAATGATATTTACAATTTTGCAAAAAAAAAAAACTGATGAATACTAAACCATATATACAAATGTTGATTTTCAAACCACTTGCAAAGAAAGGTTTTCCAATCAAGGTATCAAACCAACATCCAACAACTTATTAGTTTGTATGGGAAAATTATGATGAGAAAAAAAAGAAGTGGATCTCTAGCATCTTCCTTTAGAAGGATAAAGAGTAAATGTTACACTTATTTTACCAGCGACGATGTGAGGAAATCATGAAAGATTACGGTAAGAAAACTAAAAAAATAATGATCCATCGCCACCTTGTTCAGCTCTCTCCGCCTAGGGAATCTCCCCGTTGGACCGTAGTTTCGGAGCCTTAGTAACGGTTCCAGTAGGTTCTGCGTCTGAACTTGTTGTAGTCTGGCAAATCTTGGATCGGACCAATGGCTGAGATTGCAATGTCCTGCTCATGATACCAACAAAATCCCCTTTATTACCCATATGCCATATCTTTACGATTTTTTTTCTTGCTTGTATAATAGATAAACAGAACGAGAGAGAGAGACAACATACCTTGTCAGCGATATACTTGTTGGCAACACGTTTAACCGTGTCGGCATCAACAGCATCTATCCTAGCAAAGAGTTCAGCGGTTGGGATTCTTCGCCCATATGTCAGCAGCTGCAAATACCACAGAAGTTTTATAAAAACTGATTTTGCAGGTCACAAGTTAGAACGAAAACTAAGGTTTTGTTATCTTATAAAGATACTTAGATGATAGATATCATACCTGACGACCAATATCTTCAGCAATTGGACTAGTTCCATCCATGTGAAGCAAAAGCGATGATTTCAGCTGAAGGGAAATATAAAATCAGTTGGCTGAATTTTGGGAAAGAGAGGACAAAACTGTAGGGTGTTAACCTGATTCCGCGCACGTGTCACATCAGCGTCTGAAACTCGGTAAGCCAACTTGGTTACCTCTTGCATAATGGCATATGACAAATCATCTAAGCAATCAGCCTGTAAAAAGTATCTTGAAACATGTTAACAGAGATATAACAGCTAAGCTAGCTATTTCATTCTGTTGGGTGGAGGACCTTAGCAACTGCATAAACACCGAACAGTCCAGTATCCTTGTAGTTGGTGTTGAATGCCATTATGCTTTCTGCTATTTCATTAATGGCAACCCTCTGGGTCAGGTCAGAACTGCGTACAGACAGGTAATATTCATCAACATATTGCAAAAAGAAATCCATGTCAAGTAATATAGACAGAAAGTAATATCTCACCCCATGTGTTTGCCACCACCAACATTTTTGTTCCATGAACCCAACATTGTTTGCATAACCATAAGAGCAATAGAATCTGGATCTGTCCAAGATGCTCCTTCAAAGGCAACAGCAAATTGTGCAAGGGGTAGGTCGTCATCAATCATTCGAACCTCAGAACCAGTAAAACTAGCAGGTTCTTTAGCAACTAGTTGAGCAGTAGATGTTGAATCAGATGACAACTTGTTAAACAGCTTCTTCACTTGCTCAACAACTTCCTCATGCTTGACAGCTCCTGCAGCAGCAATCACCTGAAAATATTTTGGATGAGCAATCATAAAACAAATTCAATAATTGGTTGAAGAAGAGTAATCAAATGTTATACCATCCTGGAAGCTGTGTAGTGAGTTTTAATGTAATTCTGCAGATCATTTCTGGTGATTGACTTGACATTCTGAGCAGGTCCCAGAATAGTTCTTCCAAGAGGTGTGTGTTGGAACGCAGTAGCATGTAAATGGTCAAGAACAACTTCATCGGTTTGTCCCTCCACCTACAGTTTAACAGAGTGAATAAACAATCAAAACTACAGTAACAGAGGGAACAAACAGCTAAACCATAGCAGAACATAAAAGTTTGAATTTTTAAGAAGACTAGAAGTGCCATACCTCTTGCATTTCCCTGAGGATCACTTCTCGCTCACGGTTGATTCTCTGCTCCTCAAACTTTGAATTCTGTAAGATATCAGCCAAGACATCCAAAGCCTGGTTCACATTTGAATCCATCACCTTAGCATAGTAAGTAGTCTGTTCCCTTGATGTATACGCATTCAAATGACCACCAATGTCTTCAATCTCTTCCTCCAACGCTCTCACCGTACGCCTCTCCGTGCCTTTGAAAATCATATGCTCCAGAAAATGAGCCGTACCATTCGTCTCATCCGATTCGAACCGGGATCCAGCGTCGATCCAGACTCCAACAGTGGCGGTCTTGGCCGAGAGATTGGACTCGGTAGCGACTCGTAGACCATTGGGCAAGGTGGTGACACGAGTCTCCGGGGCTGATAGGATGTGGTTGTGAGAGGTAAGGATCGGATGCGGAGATGCGTATTTGAGGAATCTCTGATCCGGGTTTTCCAGCTTCTTTAGCTTTTCCTTAGTAATCACAGCCGCCTGATCATAGGGCATGAGAATCGGCGGCGTAGGGGAGTGAGCCACCGAATCGATAGCTGAAATGGAAGAGGAAGCTCGTACGGCTTGATTCAGGGCTAAACGCCTTTGAGATCGGAGAGCTGAGGTCAATAGATTCTTCATCGCCATTGCTGATGGCTTTCTCTCGGTGCACTCTCTCTAGGGTTTGATCTCTGTCTAAAATGGGACAGATGACTCGAGATGCGAACTATTCATCACTACGTGAACGTTTCTCCGACATCTTTTAAACGGTGTCGTTCTAATGCAAAAGTACTTGGTCAAACTGAGACATAATAAGGCCGAATTAGGAGTTTCAGCCCAATATTGATCCGACGACGTATCGCTATGAAACACATTCAATTGAAGATAATAGGTTAGTCCAAGGCATTCGGAAATTCGGTTCGGTTTCAGGTAAAAACCGTTTGGTTCCGGATATTCGGTTCTATAGATTTAGAACCCATCGAGTATTTTATAATTTTTGGTTCGGTTCTTGTCGATTTCGATTCGGTTCCAAATATCCATAACAAAAAAAATCTAACAAAAAAACTGTTTAATTAAGTATAATTAATTTATAACACTACATAATGTTTATTAATAAAAAATTTAATAATTTTTTAATGAAATGGTTTTTTTTGAGAAAAAAAGAGAAGTAAAAATCTCACATCGAAAAAAAAAGAAATAATTTTGTAGAGTTTTAGCTATAAATAAAGTTTTCTTTTAAAACTTATCATTTCAACCAATTGGACTTAGTAAAACCGGTGATCCATATACTTATATACATTATAGGTTATGTTTAATATATATGTATATATTTTTGGGTATTCGGGTATTCGATCGGGTATCAGTTCGGTTTCAGGTATTATTTAATAGTCACGGTTCCAAAATAAATTACCCATCGGATAAATGCTATATAACATTATCGATTTCGGATCGGGTAATCGGTTCCAGTTAAAATGTTCAGGCCTATTACCATATTAAGAAGAATTTAGGCCCATTAGTGCATTTACCCAGTACGGGTCGGGTTTTAATCCGGATTCGGAGAAAACCCTAATTGAAATGTATATATACACATTGTTCTTGGAGATTGAATGCCCTAGTCTTTGCCGAGTGACAGAGAGAATCCCCAGACGAAGATCGCTGCTTTCTTAATCTTCCGTCCTTAACCATGGCGACTGGTAAAACTGTGAAAGACGTCTCGCCCCATGACTTCGTGAAGGCTTATGCTTCTCATCTCAAACGATCCGGCAAGGTCAGTGCTTTAGTGCTCTTTATTCGTGTTTTTAGCTGTTTTCAATGCGTTAATCGGAACCCTTTTCTGGATAGATCTTATACAGTATCATGACTGTTTGATCCATTCAAATTAGTAGATTCAATAGACAATAGTTTGAGCTAAACTCTTAGTGTTTAGCATGCTGAATTCATATTGTAATCAGAACCCTTTCCTGTTGTTTGTATCAGATTGAGCTTCCCTCATGGACAGACATTGTTAAGACCGGTAAGTTGAAGGAGCTTGCCCCATATGATCCAGATTGGTACTACATCCGAGCTGGTAAGGTCCCTAGTCTCGGTCTATTTCTCAACTCATAAAGTTTTATGACAATACTCTCCTATTATGCAGCCTCTATGGCAAGGAAGGTTTACCTTAGGGGAGGTCTAGGTGTAGGTGCTTTCCGTAGAATCTATGGTGGCAGCAAGAGAAACGGCAGTCGCCCACCACATTTCTGCAAAAGTAGCGGTGGCATTGCCCGTCACATCCTCCAGCAGTTGGAGACAATGAACATTGTTGAGATTGACACTAAAGGGTAAGACTTAAAAACAAAACCTTATCTTTGAGCAAGATGCTAATGGTTACAATCTGTTGTCTTTTCAGGGGAAGAAGAATCACTTCCAGTGGGCAACGGGATTTGGATCAGGTTGCTGGACGTATCGCAAGTGAAATTTGAAGATCTGAAAGTTGTTTTTAGTTTTACTTTTACACCAATGTTCTGTTTTTTTAGTGTTTATCTTTTACTCGTAAGAACTATTATCAATATCATTTTTAAGACTGCATTCATAATGTTCAGATTTTGTTTTTAATCTTTTTATTGATTATCATGTCTTTGTTACATTTAAAAATAGTTATTTACTAGTTTTACCTATGAAAATCAACGTTTTATTAGGGGATAAACCACATGTTATGAGATAATTTTGTAAAATAATTCACATCTTTGCTATATAATGCTTTAAACAGTCATATACACAATGAATTTAAAAACTTGATGAAAGAGAATTTGGTCCTAGTTATCTTTGATAATCCAAAAAACACCGATTTATGACGTATCTAAAGATTTGTTAAATTATTGGTTAATAAATTAACTATTACGTTCTATGACTATCACAGTTATTTAGTAAACATTAATATAGAATTAGAATGTGGTTAAATATTTTTAAAATGGATTATATGAGATAAACTAGTTATTACTAATGAAAACTGAGGCTTTCCTAAGGGGTATGGATTATATGATAATTCTGCAATTATTTACTTGGTGGTTTTATTGCATAATTGTATTCACGGTGGATATGAAAATTTAATAAAAGAGGTTTTGGTGTCTATTTGACCATATTATCGAAAAATGGAAGCTTTATTGGGATTAGACCACCGATTTATGGCATATCTTGAGATTAAAATATATTAATGGTTAAAAAACTAAAAGTAAATTTGATGTCCATCAAAACTAGTTTAGTAAACATTAATATAAAGTTAGAATGTTTAAATATTTTTAGAATGACTTATAGGGGATAAAAATAGTTATTTAATAAATTTATCGATGAAAATCGAGGTGGTTAGTCCGCATATTATAAGATAATTTTGAAAAATCCACGTCTTTCTTTTAATGCATACAAAACAAAAAAATTGTGCGTTGATAGCACATGATGATAGCACAATTTCGGTAAGTGCTATTGTAGAGGATATGTTGAAGTATGGTTTCGGAAAATGCATTTTTGGCTAGGCACGAACATTGAAGCTTCTATCCAGCGGGTGATGATGGATATTATAACATGGTTGGGGAAGGTCTAGGTGAAGGGTTTAACATAAACGTTCCATGGGAACAAGGAAGTTGTGGAGATCCATATTATTTTTCCGCATGGGACCATATTTTGATTCATATGGCGAAGGAATTGCATCATGATACTTTCGATCTACTTAAGATAACACTGCTTTGTTTGGCTGATTGTTTAGTTTTGAGCTGCTACATGTTTTACACTTTGATTTTACTATATTATATCAGTTATTATATAATAAGATTATCGAGTTAACTCAAATATCATAATATATACATATAAACATATACAAATCATCTTGTTAACCCAGCTATCATCAAAGAAAATGTGTATTGTAGTATAATTAAATTTATATCATAATAGAATACAAATAACTATACCGATAACTCAAAACTAACTATGTTATCTGTTTAACTTTGTTTATTCTTCTTATTCTTGTAGACTATCCAGCTGTGAAATACTATTCATTGCCATGAAATACTGTTCACTAATGTAAACACTATTCCAAAAAGGAAATGAAATTTTGTAATTAGTTAATATGTCCATAAAATATTGTAATTTTGTAAAAAGTGTCAATAAAATGTTGTTTTTTTCGATGGATAGTGGAACCAACATATTTTTGTGTCCACGAATCACAATAATGTAAACTTTTGGGATAATCTATGTCCATAAAATATTGCTTTTGGATGAATAGTGGAACCAACATACTTTTGTGTCCATGGATCATAATAATGTGAACTCTTGACCCCCTATTTGTCTATCAGAAGTGTTTATTAAGTGATATAATCGTGGTAGTGTCCACGAATAATCGACATCGTCCACCTAAGCTTCTAAAATTGTGTTTACCAGGTACATTTCACGATCATATAAACTTGTGGCCACCTTATGTCCATCAGACTTGTCTAGTATGTGAGGAGATCATGGCAGTGTCTACGAATAGTCGATATTGTCCGTCATATCCATAGAAAGCATTTTAACACGTGACTACCTATTTGTCCATCAAAAGCTATACTATGTGATATAATCGTGGTAGTGTCCACGACTAATCGACATCGTCCGTCTGAGCTTTTAAAATTTTGTTTACCAATTACATTTTCACGATCATATAAATTCTTGGGCACCTTCTGTCCATCATACTTGTCTAGTATGTGAGGAGATCATGGCAGTGTCTACGAATAGTCGATATTATCCGCCATATCCATAGAAAGCATTTAGCATGTGGCGTTTATTTGTGTGGTTATGAATCATAAAAAAAATTGTTTCTAGTGGATAAAGTACTTGGTTCAATAATTCACATGTTGTAAATCTGTGGACACAAGGGTGTGTTGCGCTCATTATCCACCCCAAAATCAATATTTCTCTTGTCCGCTTTTTATCCACGGGAAGCGTCTAGCATGTAATATGATTGTCGTGTTATCCACGTGGATGGATATTATGGACAGATAGTCTAGACTATCCACTCGAAACTTCTGTATTAACTCCGCAATGCTATCCACCGTCAAAAAAATGAAGGGTAAAAAGAAAGATAAATGAAGAAAGCGAAGAAGAGGAAAATAAAAAAAAAAGAATAAAAACAAAATAGAAAAGAGATGAATAAGATAGGTAGAGGTATTTTTGTCTTTTTAACATACAAATTGAAGGGAAAAGATACACATTTGCAAGAACTTTTGGAAAGAGACAAGATTGCAAGAAAAAAAACATAAAAGATACAACTGGTGCAATACACCCTATTTTTCTCTTCAAATTCAGAATTGGTGGGGCTGATGCGCTTGAACCAAAAAGTTTCATTACCTTTGAATTGTGTAGCTATTCTGCCGTAATCTTTGAAATTGTCATACGGGTCCCAACTACGACAGTGGATATGAACCAAATACAAACATTTTGCCGTTATTTTTAGATAGTTTATTAATGGAGTTATCTAAATTTAAAACACAATAACATTATATGATGAAAGGCCCATTGGGCTACAAGGTACATGTTTACAAAATGAAGGATAAAATGAAAAACTAATGAATGGGCTACCAGACCCAATTACAAGTGAACCGAGAACCCTAATTTGCGAATAAGCACGCGTACAACGCGTCATCCGAAGAGCCACGTGTCATGCAGCGATGAATACCTACATGCAGTCCACCGGCGAGGAAGTCCGGTCACCTTCTTCGCGTCCGCCGCTTCATCTGTAACATCCTGCCGATCAAACCTTCACCCGAGTCTTCAAGGACAACCGCATCGAAATAGCCGACAAAAAAACACAATATGAACCAACTAAAATAATTGTTCACAAAATATTTTACTCAGTTTAATAGCAAAAAATTATGGTTATCCAAATATGTAAAACCAAATAAATTGACTATTATAAACTATAAGTTACCATACATAAAAGACTAAAAAAACTAAAAATATAAAATATTTGAAAATTTATCGGAAATTGAATAGGTCCAATCATTTTTGTAGTGCAAACTTGAAAACTAACTTAAAAGTGAAATGCATTTAAAAGTATTAAATGTGAGTGAAATATTTCGGATATATAAAATGTTAATTTTTATAAAGTAGTGTATAATAATATAAAAGGTTGAAAATTCCTAAAAATGATATATAAAAAGATGGGGAAAACATATATAGATATGTCTCTTACATGTAAACATGTCTCTTACAAAAAAAAAATAGTCTAGGATTATTATATTGTGATATTATTTAGAACATTAACACAAAAACATACATTATATTATATTTTGCTATACATTATAGCACATTATTAGTAAAGGAATTAGTTACTCTTTAAAACAAATAAACAATTTACATAAAATATTATGATAGTGAAAAATAAGTCTATAAGGGTTTCTTATGCCAAGGAAGCGCAAGCCCCAACGGTTTATGATACTCTCGTCTGGTCCAAATCCCATCAAGTCTAGCTGACCATTCACGTAATTGACCACATTTCTCGATTTTGGGGGATCCATATATTTCAAGATTATTAAAAAATATAATTCTTTCTTATCAGAAGGATTCTTTTTTGAAGGCTCGAACCATATATCACATCTATATACTCTTTTCTTTGCATATATAGCATTGACTAGGCCGAAGGGGGCGAACTCAAAAGTTTCATTACCTTTGAATTTTATAGTTATTCTGCCAAAATCTTTGTGTGCGTCATATTGGTTCCACCTACGACAAAGAGTCTCAAGTGGAATACCTTCACCGAGTTCGTTATAAATTAGTAAACGACTTTTCTTGCATTTTGTATTCAACCCAGAACACATAGAGATAATAACTAACAAAAAAAACTATTAAATTATTCATTTTTGTGACTTTTTGGATTAATAAGATTATCAATATGCAGTATTTATAATATTCTTATGTGAACAAACGTTTGCCTTTATTTTTAGATAGTCTATTAATGGGGTTAGCTAAATTTAAAATATAAATATGAACCAAGTAAAATAATTGGTCATAAAAAAATTTAGTCAGTTTAATAGCAAAAAACAGCCAAATATATAAAACCAAATAAGTTAAATATTCTAAATTATAAGTTTTCAACGACTCTTTACGAGCGGGGAATCTCTGGTGGCCTGATAAGAAAGAGAACTTTGCCTGAGGAACAAAAGACTAAAACCCCAAAAATATAAAATATTTGAAATTTTATTACTTTTAAAATTATCGTAAACTAACAAATTTTGTAATATACAACTACAAATGGATTGAAAGATAAAAACCAATAATCTTTATAAATAAATAAAAATAAATGTAATAGCTAGTTTAGCCACTACTTTCAAGATTCAAAAACTGCATTTATTTTCTTGAATAAATATATGAAAAATGATCGCTAGCTACACGAAGGAAACACCATTACATGGTTGCGCATCTGAACAATACTAATCTATACAAAATTACATGAACTATATAATTCACCTGATAACATATATGGAATAAATGTTGTTAGGATTCATATAATTTGTATGTTTGATGTTCAAATTCAATGAAATTGGTTTTTTTTTTTGTAAGGCCTTCATGAAATTTAGTATTGTTTCCAAATTTCAAGTTATTTATTATATAAATTTATAAATTTAAATATTTCCGTAGTAATACAATAGATTCCACATCCCCTTAGATATGCATCTTCGTAAAAACATCAGTTAAAACCCTAAACATAATTATTACTAATGAAGAACTGAATTTATTCATCCACTTAATTATATACGATTCAATTCCTAACATTGGGAAAAAAACATCAAAAGATTATCATCCGTGTTGGCCTCATCTTTCAAAGCTCTTTCCTTTCAAGCGTTTGATGCGAAGCTTAATTTACTCGCATTTTTTTATGTCAATCATATTCTGCTTAGTCTAACTCAAAACAATACATCTGTTGAGTGATCTTAAGGTTCTTTATTTGATACCCTTCTATATCACTTTTTCTTTGATGTGCATTTGCAGTTTGTATTGGAGATAAACTTAGATCTATCAGTTTTCTTGAGGTTAGTTTTGATTATGTCTGGGTTTGGTTTTAGGAGTGGTTTTTCTAGGCGGTTCTAGTTAGCTTCGACTTTGATTATACTTTTGTCAGCTCTTTATCTCTAATTTAATTTTCAGTGTTAGCGGCCATGCTTCTAGCGGTTCTAGATAATTTGGTGGGTAGCCTTCGCTTAAGATGTTGTGCATTGTTCTTCGTTGGCTTCGGGTGGTGTAGTAGCTGTGTGTTGAGAAAGTGATTTTCCTGTCTTTGGTTGCAACGACATACTTCATGCAGCACTTCTCTAGATTTTCTGCCTAGGATGGGCTTCGGTCATTCTCGCATCGTGTCGCTGGTTGTCATATGGTTAAAGATGTTTTACTTTGTCATTTTCGCATCTTTGTCGCCTGTAGAAACTTGATGAAAAAGGTTTCATTCCACAGCTGTCCTCAATTATCGAAAATGAGATCTCATTGAGGTTAAGCCACCGATTTAGGACGTATCTAGAGATTTAATTCATTATTTCTCCACATACCTACCGATGTGAGAATTTCATCTCATTAACATCTTTGTCCCATATAAACTCTTGGGACAATATCTTTGCTCGTGTGTCTTGTACCGGTGATGCCCTCGTCAATGGCTTCAGCTAGACCTTCTTCCAAGAAGCGTGCTTCTATTATAGTGAAAATCCGATGAGTTTCTTACAAGAAAGATAGGTCTTTGAGATAACCAGTCTTATTTGGGATGATATCATGACCTATGAAGTCACAACCAACAAAATATACTAAAAATCGAATACGACTGTTTGTTAGATAGATGCACAACACAAACACAATGTAGACAACAAAGATAGCTTTAAGGATGTTTGAGCGAAAACTATTCTTACATAATCCATTGTTCCTGAAGATACATAAGTTTTTGAGGTTTGTTATTTAAGTGAAATAATAAATAGATTAGTAAAGTAGATACAAAATGGCCAAAACAACTCCGATCACTAGGTCGATGAAGAAGCATCGGATGATGAGGTGTTTTTAACTTTATAACATTTATTAATTAATATAATTAAAGAAATAATAACTGAAATTATTTTGTCATCACTTTTTATTGGAGGTTAGATTATTTTTGTGATGCAAACTTGAAAACTACTTTAAAAGTTAAATGTGTATATATAACTAATTTAAAGTTTAAAATGTGAGTGAAATATTTTGAAGATCTAAAGTGTTAATGTTTTATAAAAATAGTGTATAATAATATAAAAACGTTGAAAAAAACTCCTAAAAAATATCATATATAAAAGAAAGGGAAAACATATAGATATGTCTCTTACATGTAAACATGTCTCTTACAAAAAAATAAAAAATAAGAAGAATTAATATAAAATAAATATAATGCGCTATTATAAACAACCACATACATAAATATTAATATTCACATTTTATTACATTTTGCTATACGTTATAGCACATTATAAATAAAAGAATTAATTATTATTTAAAACAAATAACCAAATTACATAAGTATTATAACAGGGGGGAAAAGAAGCTTATAGGGGTCTCCTATGCCAAGGAAGAGCAAGCCCCAACGGTTTACGATAGTCTCTTCTGAACCAAATCCCATCAAGTTTGGCAGCCCATTCACGTAGTTGACCACATTTCTCAAATTTGGGGGCTCCATATATTTCAAGATTATTAAAAAAATATAATTCTTTCTTATCAGAAGAATTCTTTCTTGGATGCTCGAACCATATATCACATTTATATATTCTTTTCTTTACATCTAAAGCATTGGACGGGTGGAGGCGGTCGAACTCAAAAGTTTCACTACCATTGAATTTTATAGTTATTCTGCCATAATCTTTGTAATTAATTTCAAATGGGCCCCACCTACGACAATGGGTCTCGAGTGAAATACCTTCACCGAGTTGGTTATAAACTACTAAACGATTAGGCTTGCAACCTGCAATTAACCCAAAATATATAGATGTAATAACTAACAAAAAAAAAACTATTAAATTATTCATCTTTTTGTGAATTGTTTTATTATTGTTAACAAGATTCTCAATATGCAGTATTTATAATATTTTTTATGTGAGCAAACATCATTTCTTTATTTTTAGATATTCTATTAATGGAGTTAGCTAAATTTAAAACACAAAGCTGAACCAAGAAAGTAATTGGTCATAAAAGATTTTACTCAATTTAATAGCAAAATGTATGGTTAGCCAAATATATAAAACCAAATAAAGTAATAACTATTATAAACTATAAGTTACCACACACAAAAAGACTAACAACCCAAAAATATAAAATATTTGAAAGTTTATTACTTTTAACAATAACGAAAACTAACAAATTTTGTAATCTGCAACTATAAATAGGCCGAAAGATAAATCCAATAATCTTCATAAATAAATAAAAATAAATGTAATGGTTAGTTTAGCCACTTTCATTTATCAGAATTCCTTGTTTAAAAAAAAATCAAAACTTTTTTTCCATTTTTCCCAAAAAGTTGATTTTTTCTTGAATTTTTTTTTCTTTCAAAACTTTCTTGAAATGTATTATTGTTTTCAGAAAACGTTTAAAATTATTTGTTATATAAATTTGTAAATTCTTATACTTTCTAAAGTAATACTATAGTTTATTGGCTATATATCCATAATTCGTATACTTTTTAACTCTTATGTTATAGGTTCGATTCAGAAGGAAGTGCAACAAACATTTTGTTTTGTTTATGGAAAGCCTTCATGAAAATGTTTAAAACTATATACTATATAATTTTTTTTGTTTTTTATACTTTCTAAAGAATACCTTAACTTAGTAGCTAAACATCCTACAATCTGTATGTTTGATGTTTTTTTATACTTTCTAAGTAATGGCCGGTTCGTGAACCGCATTGTCTCCTCAATGTTCAACACAGTGTCCAACAAGAAAGACACAGTAGACACGAGAGAGATTCCGGCCATTGATGTCTGCAAAGGTTTGTTAGGAGACAAAACCAGAATCAGCATCTATGGCCCACAAGTGACTGAAGAACAGTCTGTTCTTCCAAAGAGACTTAACCATGAACAAATTCGACTGGGACTCAAGAGTTTATATCTTGTTCTGTTTCTTCTTGCTCTGTTCGATTCCAGGAGATAAATTTCAATACTTATTATATGTTAGGTTAGAAACAAGAGAGATTATATTTTGTTAACGACATAATACTACTTTGGTTATATAATTTGTAAGCTTCTCAAGCATTTTGATATATAAAGTATCGATATGAGAAATGTCTGACGAAACATCGGGAAGTAATGCATTCGTTGAAAGCTAAGAAGAGTGAATCTATGAGAAGGGACCTGTTGTGTTTCTTCAGCAGTGGTGGGCAGAGGAGAAAGAGATCTAAAAGAGTTTCAAGGTACAAGAATAGTCTCGATACTCTGTTTCTGAGGATCATGGAGAGCTGTTAGAAGTCGCTGAATCTCTGATTATGTTGTCTAAGAGTGGTGAGGCAATGAGCAGAAACTAGTTGGGAAATTCACAGATGGGTCATTGAGTAATGAGCATAAACCTATGGGAACATCGAGAGAGCTTTTAGGTTTCTTGGGAGACAAGAAAGCATTGAAGGAAGCTTTAGAGAAGAAGTTGGATTGGAAGATAGGCCTGCAATGAACGCTGAAACCGATATCAAGCAGAAACGTGACGGCCAAGAAGCTGCAGATTTGAAGACTCGAATTCTAGAAATGAGGGTTTCCAGTTGAAGACTGAGCATTTTCTCGACTTATCAAGCTCTTGGTGGTCATCAGACGTTCCATAGAATGAAGATGAGATACAGAGAAGAATCAGTAGAAGACCTTTGGATTTGATCTGAATGTTTCTATGGTTTACTGGTGGAACATTTGAGCTTGCGTATTGAACAAGGTTACTAATGGAGACTCTGCTTTTTAAACTCTTTTAGTTTCAAAGTTGTAGCCTTTGTTATGGTTTAGCATTTTTGGCGCTCTTCATGTTTCTTGTGTAATTGAAATGGTTCTTTCAAACCAAATCGTGATAATATTAGAGCTAAGTTAATAAGTCCAAGGAAACGTAGACAATGCCGGACTAAACTATTAAAAAACTAGAATGTATTTTATGACAATCAAAACTAATTTAATGAACATTAATATAGACTTAGAATGGTTTTGTTTATTTTTCAGATTAGACTATATGTGATAAAAATAGTTATTTACTAGTTTACCTATGAAATTGACGTTTTATTAGGGGTTAACTCTAAATATTATGAGCTAATTTTGTAAATTTTCACATGTTTGCTATAATGTTTTAAAGCATAGTCGTAGACACCATGTATATAGGAAGTTGATGAAAGATTATTCACCCCTAATTATCTCCGATTATCCAAAAAATGAAGTCTCATTGGGTCTGAACAACACCAATTTATGAGGTATCTAAAGATTTGTTAAACTATTAGGCAATAAACTAATTAATATGCTTTATGACCATCACACTAATTTAGTAAACATTAATATAAAATTAGGATGTCATTAAATATTTTTAAAATGGATTATATGTGAAAAAAACTAGTTATCACTAATGAAAATCGAGAGTGGAGATTTTCTTAAAGGGTTAGCCCACATATTATATGATAATTTTGCAAATTTTTCTTGTTTTATTACATAATCGTATCCACCACTAACATGAAAACTTAATAAAAGAAGTTTTGGTGCCTGTTTGTCCTAGGGCCAGACCACTGATACTAAGATTTTATCTTGTTAAAAGAGGTATCAATTCTCTTACTTATCGCGTAGTAAGAGTATCGAATCAATCCGGGACGAGACTAAACCAACAAGAATGCACAAAACCCTATTAGATAAGCAATTTTCAAATTCAAATTAAGATTCTAATAGTTCTAGGTACAATTAACATTAAACAAGCAAACCAATTGAAGCAAGATAGAACTAAACAAGCAAACTTAACTAGACAATCAAATACTAAAAGATAGGGTCTATGAGCATAGGTCAATGGATTAGTGACTCGGGATGATCAAGGATGCTTAATCAAACTTCAAGGAAGCTAACCTCCTAGCAAGGAACACAATAAACTAATTAGCCTAATCTCTTAGAGCTAATCTCTTTACCTAATCATAATCCAAGAACAAACTCTCATTTGTGAATTAAGATCAAGCAAGCAATCAAATAAGTTCCAAATAGCCAACAATCACTCTAGACATTCATTTCCATGAGCTAGAATGTGAAAGTCCTATCAAAGCTAGAAATTGGAATTTCATCGAACACATGGTGGGCAAGAAATCCTAAACATCCTAATCAACTTGATCAAAGCTAAATAGGCATTAAGATCACTAAGATAGAAGAGATATAAGAAAGATAAACATTAGACATCCCTTAATCATCCCTAATCAACCTAATCTTACCTAACCCATAAACCATATGAGAAACTACTCACTAATCATCATGTGATCAACAAAACCCAAAGAGATAGTGTTAATCATTGGTGATTAGAGAAAATAGAAATATTCAAAGAAGAAATCTCAAAAGAAGTACTTAGATTTAATCTAGAATCAAACTTGTTCTTCCAAAAGAGGTTTAGAATCAAAAACACGCTTAAGAGCCATAAAAATAGGTTTTTGGCCTTATATAATGTGAAAGGGACGAACCGGGTCAACCCGGAACAAACCGGGTATTGACCCGCTCCAATTGGACAAAATCTGGTTCGCAGGTGAAATCATCGACCTGTCTTGGTTGATCCGACACGTCGATGGGAATTCTGAGAATTCATCGACGCGTTTTGGCCGATGGTCTTGGTCGATGATTTCACTGGTCAAAACTCGTCGAGAGGTACGCATGGTTACATCGGCTTGGGCTGCTCGGTTTGGGACGTCGATGGGAATGAGTCGGAAACCATCGAGCACGTTTCGTCGATGGACGAGGTCGATGAAATCTTGGATTAAATTGTGCAAGTCTCGTGGATTTTCCATCGACCTCGTGACGTCGATTATACACGTTGATGGGAATTCTGAGAATTCATCGACGCGTTTTGGCCGATGGTCTTGGTCGATGATTTCACTGGTCCGACTTGTGCACTCTTCCCTTCACCCTTGAGCTCCCCCTTTGCTTCCTAAGTCTCCCAAATGCTCCAAACATCTCCATGAACCTACAAAACACAAGAAAACACTCCAAATGCATCCTAGTATGCTAAATCCTAACCTAAATGCCTACAAACTCTAAATGCCATCAAGAAGTAACAAATAAACATGAATGAGAGCAAAAAGAGATCAACATAAGAACTAAACACTATCCTAAATGCATGAAAACACAAGTATATCAACCACCGATTTATTGTGTATCTTGAGATATACATAAATTATTGGTTAAAAACAAAAAATAATAAAAGAAATAATAACTAATATTTTTTCTGTTAAAATTTTTACATGTCATCACTTTTTATCGGTGGTCGGATTTTTTTTTTTGTTGCGCAAACTTAAAAACTAGTTTAAAGGTTAAATGTGTATGTATAACTAATTTTAAATTTCAAATGTGAGTGAAATATTTTGGAGATCTAAAGTTTTGATTTTTATAGAAATAGTGAGCAATAATATAACAATGCTGAAAAATTCCTTACAAAATATCATATATAAAAAGAAAGGGAAAAACATATAGATATGTCTCTTACAAAAAATAAGAAGAAGTAATATAAACTAAATATAATGTGCTATAATTTAGAACATTAAAACAACCACATACATAAATATTAATACTCACATTTTATTACATTTTTCTTTACATTATAGCACGTTATTAATAAAGAAATTAGTTTTCTTAAAAACAAATAACCAACTTACATAAAATATTGTGATAGGAAAAAAAGAAGCTTATATGGGCGTCATAGGCCAAGGGTCATATTCCAAGGAAGTGCAAACCCCAGCGGTTTACGATAGTCTCTTCTGAACCAAATCCCATCAAGTCTCGCAGCCCATTCACGTAGTTGACCACATTTCTCGAATCTGGGAGATCCATATATTTCAAGATTTTTAAAAAAATATGTTTCTCTTTTATCAGAAATATTTTTTCTACGATCGAACCATAAATCACAATTATATATTCTTTTCTTTGCATCGAATACAGCATTGGAGGGGTGGAGGCGGTTGAACTCAAAAGTTACACTACCATTGGATTTTAGTGTTAGTTTACCATAATTTTCGAAATTATTTTCAAGTGGGCCCGAACTAGTACAGTGGATCTCGAGTAGAATACCTTCACCAAGTTGGTTATAAACTACTAAACGATTAGACTTGCAACCTACGGTTAACCCAGAACACATAGATGTAATAACTAACAGAAAAACTATTAAATTATTCATCTTTTTGTGAATTGTTTTATTATTGTTAACAAGTTTATCAATATGCAGTATTTATAATATTTTTATGTGAGCAAACATCATTTCTTTATTTTTAGATATTCTATTAATGGAGTTAGCTAAATTTAAAACAGAAAGCTGAACCGAGAAAGTAATTGGTCATAAAAGATTTTACTCAATTTAATAGCAAAATGTATGGTTAGCCAAATATATAAAACCAAATAAAGTATAAGTTACCACACACAAAAAGACTAACAACCCCAAAATATAAAATATTTGAAAATTTATTACTTTTAACAATAACGAAAACTAACAAATTTTGTAATTTGCAACTATAAATAGACCGAAAGATAAATTCAATAATCTTCGTAAATAAATAAAAATAAATGTAATGGCTAGTTTACCTCCTTCCATTTATCAGAATTCCTTGTCAAAAAAAATCAAAACTTTTTTTTCAATTTTTTCTTTCGAAACTGTATTATTGTTTCATAAAAATGTTTAAAACTATACGCTATGTAAATTTGTAATTTTTTCTACTTTCTAAATAATACCTTAACTTAATAGCTAAACATCCTATAATCTGTATGTTTGATGTTTTTTTTTTTTTTTGAGTATCTTGGAAGTTCCGGATTTTAGGTTCATAATCTTTCGGGGCATAAAAGAACCAACCCCCTTGTGTTACCACTAGGCCACCACACCTTTGGTGAAAGTATGTTTGATGTTTTTTTATTTATACTTTCTAAGTAATGGCCGGTTCGTGAACCACATTGTCTCCTCAATGTTCAACACAGTTTCCAACAAGAAAGACACAGGAGACACGAGAGAGACTCCGGCCATTGATGTCTGGAAAGGTTTGTTAGGAGACAAGGCTAGAATCAGCATCTATGAACCACAAGTAACTGAAGATCAGAACTCTGAAGCCGAAATCAAACAGAAACTTGACAGACACGAAACTGCATTTGAAGATTTGAATTTAGGAAATGAGGGTTTTCATATGAAGACTGAGCATCCGTGCGGGCTCCGTGATAGGGTTTTCTTAACATATCAAGCTCTCAATGGTCATCAGACGTTCCACAGAATGAAGAACAAGTCTGAAAAGTCAAAGCATGAGATACAGAGAAGAATGGTGCAGTGATAAATGATACATAAGACCTAAGGATATGATCTGAGTGTTTCTTTGGTTTACTGGTGGAAAATGTTTGAGCTGATGTTTAGTGAATTGTACAGTTTACTAGTGGAGACCAGGGGCAGACGCAGCTATGCGGGTACGGGGTCCCGTGCCCCCTACTATTTTCTGATTTTTTCCTAAATAGTTTAAACTAAATTAACTAAATATTATAGGTTTAAGGAATGAAACTGGAGAAGTGCCCCTGATTCAATTTTTTTTTTGTTGTTTTTAATATAATGCCCCGACTAAAAACATTTCTAGATCCGCCCCTGGTGGAGACTGCTTTTAAAGTCTTTAGTTTCAAAGTTGTACAGTTTAGTTGTTTGTAGCCTACTAGCCTTTGTTATGGTTTATCATTTTCACCCTCTTCATGTTTCTTGAGTAATTGAAATTGGTTCTTTCAAATCCCCAAGTCTAAAACCAAATCGTGATAATATTAGAACTAAGTTAATAACTCCAAGGAAACGTGGACAATGCCGGCAATTTGAAAGCAAATTATCCTATTTTAATCCAGTTTAAAATAGATTAAATTGGTCCCTCCAGATCTGGATTACCAAATTATAATCGGTTAAATTTAGCTAAGTATGGTATTGCAACTTCTAGTTGAAAAGACCAGTAGAAAAAATTATTTAATTTTTATTTTTACTATCCGTATAATATAATATTGCATTTCCTCCGTTTTGAATTAACTGACGTTTTATATATTTTATTTTGTTTCAAATTAGATTACGTTTTTGATTTTCAACGTAATATTTATTAACATTTTAAGTTTTGTGACTATTTGTATTCTACGGTTTATTTTGTTATTAGTTGAATTGTGTTTAAATAGATAATTAATGATATTTTTGTTTAGAAAAAACAAAAAAAATAAATGTTTTTAATTTTGTATGCACAAATTTTAAACGACAAATAATAAAAAATGAAGGGAACATCAGTTAGTCTTTTTATGAATATATATTAAATTAATTCAAAAACTTTTTTTTTTACAAGCTAATACAAATTGAAGAAGATATCATATCGGTTAGTCTTTGTATTCAAACAATTAAGAGAACAAATCTTTTTTTTTTTAAAGAGAACAAATCTAAAAATATATTAATAACAAAATAATACACGACAATATTTAAGTTTTTAGATACATAAGCTATTATAAAGTTTATATTTAACACAAAGTAAAAAGCTAAAATTTTGATGTTGCTATTTAAAATTATTTCAAACGAAAATATATTTTGTCAATAATATTTTATATATTAAATTAAAGTTGATCATATTAATAATAAATTAGTGAAATTTTTTATAATACAAAAAAATCTGAAAAGAATAGTTTTAAATACTTTTATTATTCTTAATTTTTCTGTCAAAATAGATGATTAAACTACTAATAGAGGGAAAATGAAGAAAAATCAAAATTATTGTTTGGGCATGAAAGTCGGATTTTTTTTTTTTTACAATTAGCTTAATACAGAAACCCTAAACTCAAGGCCAAGACACCAATCCTCAACACTGTTTTATCATAGAAAATGCCAATTAAATCTTCTAAACCATTTATAATTGAGATCATATATTAATTACAATTCTTTTTTCTTTTTTTTTCGCTTTTTTTGAGATATGGTGTATTAATATTTAGATCTACCGGCCAAATCACTTGGGAAAGAAAAAAGCTTGAACATTTTTTTCTTCTCTCATTTTTTTTTTGTCTTTTTCTTTGACAACCAAGCTCATTGATTTGTCTTTGATCCGTGAGAATCGAGCTCTGTCATATCTGGTTGTACCAGGAATTCGTTGAAAACCCATTTCGTATTGCTTAAAAAGTTAAAAGTCAATCTACAGACGGCGGGAATCTCAAATTCGGATCATCGCTGGTTGTCGGAAATCTAAATGCGGTCTACGAGAAGACCACAAGGAATAAGAAGAGCGAATAGGAATCGAACATCGTCGGATTTGAGAGGCAGATCGAGAATCGGGAATCAATTGGGATCGGAGAAGAGGAATCTCGCGTGAGGAGGTGATGTTGTTTGGTTGGGGATTGGGTGGAATTAGGGTTTTATCCGATTCGATTAAAGGATGCAGCTTCACATATCGCCTAGCATGAGAAGCATCACGATATCGAGCAGCAATGAGTTTACTGATTTGATGAAGATCAAAGTCGCAGCTCGTCACATCTCTTACCGAACTCTTTTCCACACAATCTTAATTCTTGCGTTCTTGTTGCCTTTTGTCTTCATCCTAACTGCTGTTGTTACCCTTGAAGGTGTCAACAAGTGCTCCTCTATTGGTAATTTGTCCTTCAATCATTGTTGTTTATGTGGATAGACCTATCTGCTTTTGTTGATAGGCATATTGTTAGGATGTAGCACCCAAACGTTGTTAGATGAGCTATGTTTCTGTGTATAGATATCTCTTGTTATGTTGTTTGGATCCAATGGTTAAGTCAACAAAGTCTTGGCAGTTTAAAATATTCTTGTTTGGTATCTACAAATGAGCTATGTTTTTTGTTAAATCAAAAGATTAATGAATCACTTGAGAGTCCCAGGGAACCAATTGAGCTTCTATTGCATCGTGTAGTATGATGCTTTAAGCTCAGGTTATCATGGTTAGTTGCGTTTTGTTTGAATATGAATGAAGTTCAATCATAGTTTTGATTAATTCCCTTGTTGTGTTTGTGTGGAGTTATAATTACAATATTTGTCTCGGTACTAATGGTTCTCTTAAAGCTGTTCTCTTTTTGCTTAGAGCTGAGCTCATGAAAGTTTCTTGTCTTTTCTTTTTTGCTTCAGATTGTTTAGGGAGGCGGTTAGGACCACGTCTTCTTGGTAGGATAGATGATTCAGAGGTGAGTGATTGCTTCTTTTCAGATTTTTTAAAGTTACAAGATGGATTCCTCTGTGTTGTTTACATTAATTCAGATCTTTTTCTCTCTAACGTTTCTGTTGCAGCAGAGATTAGTTAGAGACCTTTACAAAATTCTAAACCAAGTAAGCACCCAAGAAATTCCAGATGGTTTAAAGCTTCCAGATTCTTTTCGTCAACTTGTTTCGGATATGAAGAACAACCACTACGATGCAAAAACATTTTCCCTCGTGCTTCGAGCTATGGTACATTCTCTAATCTGAAATTATTTGTTAAATTGTACATTTGTTAATGCCTATGTGATTTGAGTATTCTCTTTGAACAGATAGAGAAGTTTGAAAGGGATTTAAGGGAATCCAAATTTGCGGAACTTATGAACAAACACTTTGCCGCAAGTTCAATTCCAAAAGGAATTCACTGTCTTTCTTTAAGACTAACCGATGAATATTCCTCAAATGCTCATGCTCGGAGACAGCTTCCTTCCCCGGAGAACCTCCCTGTTCTTTCAGACAACGCTTACCACCATTTTGTTCTAGCTACAGACAACATTTTGGCTGCATCGGTTGTGGTCTCCTCCGCTGTTCAGTCATCTTCAAAACCGGAGAAAATTGTCTTCCATGTTATCACAGACAAGAAAACCTATGCTGGCATGCATTCTTGGTTTGCGCTTAACTCTGTCTTTCCTGCGATCGTTGAAGTCAAAAGCGTTCATCAGTTTGACTGGTTAACAAGAGAGAATGTTCCGGTTCTCGAAGCTGTGGAAAGCCATCACGGTATCAGAAATTATTACCATGGGAATCACATCGCTGGTGCAAACCTCAGCGAAATAACTCCTCGAAGATTCGCTTCGAAATTGCAGGCAAGAAGTCCCAAATACATATCTTTGCTCAACCATCTAAGAATATATCTACCAGAGGTATAAGATCTCTGTCCTTTCTCATTTCAAGTTTTTGCCTTTTTCGTCTATTGGCTTACTCTCTAGATTAAAACTTTCTCCTGTCTAAATGAAGCCTGGTTCCAAAATTTTGTCTTTTCGTATAATAAATGAAGAGTGGTTTACTTTCTAGGATCAAATTTTGTTGTCCTTATAATTCAGAAACTCGGATTTGAATATATGAATGTAATGCTTGTTTGTTTTGCCTTTATGAACAGCTTTTTCCAAGCTTAGACAAGGTAGTGTTCTTAGATGATGATATAGTGATTCAGCGAGATTTGTCTCCACTTTGGGATATTGACCTTCACGGGAAGGTAAATGGAGCTGTAGAGACTTGTCGAGGAGAAGACGAATGGGTTATGTCAAAGCGTCTTAGGAACTACTTCAACTTCTCTCACCCGCTCATCGCAAAGCATTTGGATCCAGAAGAATGTGCTTGGGCTTATGGAATGAATATCTTTGATCTACGGACTTGGAGGAAGACAAATATCAGAGATACATATCATTCTTGGCTTAAAGAGGTAAAACATGATCAGATATGTTTTTAAGTTTTTTGTTTCGAAAATTGGCAAATCCTTGAATTTTGCTTTCTGGTTTGGTTTGATGTGTGTAGAATCTGAAGTCGAATCTAACAATGTGGAAACTAGGGACATTGCCTCCAGCTCTAATTGCATTTAAAGGTCATGTTCAGACAATAGATTCGTCTTGGCATATGCTTGGATTAGGATATCAGAGCAAGACCAACTTAGAGAATGTGAAGAAAGCTGCAGTGATTCACTACAATGGCCAATCAAAGCCGTGGCTGGAGATAGGTTTTGAGCATCTCAGACCATTCTGGACAAAATATGTGAACTATTCCAATGATTTCATTAAGAACTGTCATATAATGGAATAGCAAACAGAAAGGTTTGTGATAATCTTGAAGAAGGAAAACTGGAGATTGTGCAGGTTCTGCTGATGTACATGGATCTTAGCTGGAGGATGAAACCAGTTACAGAGCTGCAAGAGATACAAGAAAGATTCATTCTTCTGTAAAAATAGAAGGTACCCTTTTTGAGATTCTAGACACCCAGAAGAAATTGGATTTTTGGTCATGATTAGACTAGACCAAGGAACAACAACAACAAACACTGTTACATACATTTGCTCTTTTTTTCCTTCTAAGTTTTGGTTTGTAATTTTTGACAGTTATATTTCCAATTTTTTACTATTTGATTTCATTAGTTTCTTAATATTTTTTAGTGAAGAACATTATAGCTTTGTTAAGGTCCATATTTGACCAATTATGAGACTTTTTCTTGATGCAGAGGATTTCTTTGGTCAGCTTCTATTTGCTTTATGAACTTCTAAAAAGGTTGGCATGAGTAGCTAAATTTAATAGTATGATTATTGGTTCTTCGGAATAAGCTTTCACATGTTAGCAAAAAACTATTACAAACTGTTGCAAAAAAAAAGGGTACTACTTAAGAATTTCTTGGAACACAAAAAGTAATAAAATGTATCGATTGAGGGAGTAGTGGCGTTCTGGGCAAATTCAAAGGCGCGTAGATGGGAAGAATAACAGAGAAAAATGGAAGCTTTGACCGCCATTGATTCTCTACACTCTACAGAGATCTCATTTGGTTCTTCTCTTTCCTTCTTTTCATTCATCGGCTCAGATCAGTCACAGAGCCAAGTAAGATATCACCTCATTTAAGAGGTTTTCTTTTCAAATCTAGATTCGTTCATTTAAAGCTGCATTCTTTATTTCTCTCTGATTTTTTTGATTTCTTGATCTATAGCATTTATATGATATATTCATGTGTGTTTTGCCAAACCCTTATGGTGGTTATTGCTGTGTTGCATGCGAGATCCTTTCATAAATTCAGATTATGTTAAAGAGATTATATATTAGACCCTTAATCTTCAGGTTTCTTGTTCATCTTTACAATCACTCATCCTGTTTTTTCACACATTGCAGATAGAAGAATAAAGAGCAAAGAAGGTCCTGTGGGATTTTGATACATTGAGAAACGTCCAAGTGTTTAGTGGTTTCTTTTGAATTTTCTTGAGCAAAGTTTTAGTTGTTTGGTTGGTTCTTTCGCAATAGATGGCAGAAGTTCATAATCAACTAGAGATCAAGTTTCGGCTAACTGATGGTTCTGATATTGGCCCTAAAGCATTTCCGGATGCTACAACTGTTGCCACATTGAAGGAAACTGTTATTTCTGAATGGCCAAGAGGTCAGTTTTGTTTGCTTACATTAAGGTGTTAGATTTTAGTTATCCTCTGTGTTGAGATTGTAATGGCTTAAATGTTTCTTGGATCAATGGTTATGGCTTGCTTGCTTCATCATGTCCCATTAGTATGTCTTATGCTAAACAAGTTTCACTAGATCTTCAATTACTTATTCTAGGTATTATCCACTTGAGTTGCCAGAAAAGGGTATCACTTGATTGATGATTACTTTCATTATCCACTTGTGTCTCATTAGTCTTGTATTGCTATCATTGTCTGATTTTTAAAAAGTTTGAGACTTTTAATGTGGTTTGGAACCGAGAAGAATGCTGCTTATGTTTGAAAACTTGAGTATCAATGATTCTAACATGGACCTCTGTGTTCAACAACTCTTTGCTACTGATCATTTGTTTTGTCTGTGCTTGATTGGAGCTAGAAAAGGAAAATGGACCAAGGACAGTTAAAGAGGTGAAGTTGATAAGCGCAGGGAAAGTATTGGAGAACAACAAGACAGTTAAAGACTACCGAAGCCCTGTCTCTAATCTCGTAGGCACTGTCACCACAATGCATGTTATCATCCAACCTCTGCTCACTGAAAATGGTAAGTCAAACCTTTTTCTAGGTTCCTATACACACAGCCTCTACTTGAGCTTCATATCTGTTCTCGACTTGACAGAGAGACATTGTTTCTTTTCTTATGTTTGGAACAGAAAAGAAGCCTAAAGATGGTGATCCAAAGATGAACAAATGTGTCTGTTCTGTCATGTAAGAGTCAGATTTCTGGTTTGGTATAGATTGTTTACTGATACATATACATAACTAAAAGAGTGTTGAACCTTTAAAATATATATATATAAATCAAGTCTCTGTTCTAGCTTTGTTGCGAGAATCACAGATACAGTGAACCATAGATGTAATAATGATTCAGAACTCTGTTTTTCCATCATCTTCGTTTTCTACCAGAGACTGTCTTTTTAACAGCTCCAACAGAAACTAAGAACTGATCAAGAGAAGAGAGAGTTCTCATATCGTCTGGAGGAAAGTAACTGGCGGCTTTACCCATTAACGAAGTCAAGAGAAGAGATAACGAAGGACGAGTTACATATCTTTCCCCTAGAAGATCATCAAGAAACCCAAACGCAGCTAGAAACTCTGATCTTCCTGCGTTTATCGGAGCTTCGAAATGAGCTGGGATTATCCTTTTAAATCTCCAGTCACTGGCTATCTCATCGATCCAATCCCTTACCTGTAACATTAGTACTTGTGATGATCATCAAGTAATAAAAAGAAACACTCTTTTCAGACCAAAGAGTTTGAAACAGATGATGAACCTTCTCAGGGACTTTGCTAAAGACCAAAGTCTTAACAATGGGTGAAACGATCAGCTTCTGCGACATTTGTGCGAAGCTTGCGTTTGGTTCCAAGAGATTCGATGGACCAAGAAACAAGATTTGCAGAACCATTCTTTCCCATCCTGCAAGAGTCCATTGAGATCTAAACATCTTTTGTTTGATGTAAAGACAGGGGAGTTTGAAATCAACAAGTGCTGACCTTTTTGGCGGGTGGTTGGGTTATCAACCACAGGATCATTGGGTACTTCTTTTCCCTTGCTAAGTATCTTCACAGCCAGACCGTTCTTAGCCGAGGCTAACAAGGATTCATTGCTGATACTGGACGGTGGTTTCCGTGGGACAAAGATCACAGCATCAGTGACTAAAAGAGTTCTTGACCGCTTATGATAGAATGCTACTTCGACATACGGTCCAATTCCTGTAAGAGAAAAATATGATGCTAAGGTGAATGTTTCAACCAAAACCAGATTGAAATACTCAAGGAACATACCAACTTCTGGAGAGCTCAGGACTTTCTGCTCGATCTCCTCAGCCCATGGCGTAGATAAGTCTCGGTCTTTAATGATTTTAGCGCGAAAGATACCGAAAAACTCGAGTGGTAAGTTCAATGGCCAGCTCCATTGTCTTGGTGCCACCCATACTTGAGCCTTGGGGAACTTTCTAGAAAATGGACCGACAAAAATCTTGTGCTCATAAGCAAAGGTTGGCAGGACAATGTACTCAACTGGAGCTCCCAACTCCTTAATAAGCTATCTCAAGAAGAAAAAGTAAGCAAAACAACCAATAGAGTTGAGTCAAAATCAATTGTTAAATATCAATCTAAGTAGATTAAGACAAATAAAGTATGATACTTCATTATTTTGACAGTCAGTGATCATAAAGAACAAATTGAATTTGGTTTTAAATGAGAAATGGAACCTGAATAGACTCTTTGGTGGGAGCAATAGGAGCATGAACCCATAAACCTCCAGATTTTAGTTTGATGACAGTCATCCGTATATTCGTCGACACACTGCTGAAACCTAAAGCTTGTTCTTGTTCAAACATCCATATGCAACCTTTAACCGCCTGCAAACAAACAAAGGTTCCGACTTTTGTCAAAATCAAAGAACTCAAATCAAAACCTGAGAGAGAGATGGAGAGAACCAAACCTCGGTTCTGATGGTGCGTCGGTTAAGGAAAGGACCAAGAGGAAATGGAAACCCAGTGAAGTTAATATAAAACCGTTTGCTTCGATCTCCGACGTCTTCTTCCTCTGTAACGACCGTCTTGCTCGTCGAAGAAGCACCAACCATCACCGGACCTTTAATTTCCCGGTTTACCGACATGGGTCGACCGAACTTCAAAGACCCACAAAGAAAGTTGGAGTTTTGATCGAATGGAAGTTTGGGTTTCGGAAGAAACGATGGATGTTTGGGGATATGAACGGCCATGGCCGCTGCCGCCATTTTCTTCTTCGCTTCTTCTCAGTTCGATGGTTTTTTTTTTTTTGTACATGCAATGAAATTAGAAGCTGATATGTGAACACGTGGATGGCTCAAGTGGATATGTCTTCCTACGTGGATTTTACCATAAATATCGTGTGGACATAATTGTTTGGTAATCAATGTGATGACGTCAAAAAGAATATCCCGCCAAAAAGGTAAGAAAATATTTTTGCGGCGGCGCCGGTGACGGAAGTGGCGGCGAAGAAATGGACGGTGAGAGATGACAAATTCTGGAATCAAAATGTCAAAAATATTGAGATATCTTCTAAGCTTTATTGGGCCTATTTTGGGCTTGTTAGTTATATATGAAGAATGGGCTTTGATTTGTAAATTATTTATAGGTCCTTCAGTTTTCTTTTTTTCTGGTCAGGAAGTGAAACTTTCCATTCAAACTTAAAATGTTACGAGAGGTAAAATCTATGGTCATGGGCCTTGCGGCTGTTTTAGCTAAGTCATCCACAATTCCATTACAAAATTTTGGATGGGATGAACTTGATGTTCTGAAAAATAGGGAAATAGGCCAAATGTCTTCACAGATCATTCTTGTTTTTTTTTTTTTTTTTGTGGTTTTGTATTTTTCAAATTTGCTACAATAATCCGTGAGTCCAACCCTATTTTGATCCGGTTCAGCTGCAACTCCTTTGCTACTGTCAATGCTTTCTTTATCGCCGGTGTTTCTGCCACTACCGGAGAATTTGCATACGGTATATTTACATAAAATGGTAGTTGTCACTATACATGTCAACTATACATGTCAACATCTATATACATCTTTTCACTCAAAAAAAAAAACATCTATATACATCTCTATCTGATCGTTGATAATATAATATTTATTTCATGAATCAATAAATGCATACATACAGTGATACAGATGAATGGCCAATGGTACCGACAATATATGTATTTGATGAGGTTGGACTTAAATCATGACAAAAATTATCCTAAAGACTTGAGAGTTGTGACTTTACTGTTTTGGTTAGAGGTTTCTATGAAATAAACATGTAAACAGGAGCTGTTATATCAATTGACTTGCATTAAAAGTTGTGGAATATAGGAGTTGATTATATCAATTGACTTGCATTATCAGTTGCTCAAATTCCACGTTCATATATGTGACTATATAAACCATAGAAAAACAAATTCTTTACGTTTTTCCCAATTTTTACTATAGTGACAAATGGTATACCAACTGTTGTTCACATTTTCATGTTTTAAAATTATGATTCCATTATTTTTTACTATTATCATATTCATCATTTTCATAATTTTACATTTTTGAAAAATAATTCCACTATATACAACTAACATATTAACAATAACTAGAAAGAAAAACATGATTAATATACTAAAACTAATTTTCGTTATTTTGTAATATTTCTACATAAACTTGATCGAGTTGAGTTTGTTTTGCCAACAATGATTTAGTTATTATGTTAATCTGCTATACGTCTCACATATTGGTCAAGCCCTCTATAACACATCTATAAATTTTTACTGTTGATTAAACACATCTATGGATTTGATCAGTTAAATATATATATATATATATATATATATATATATATATATATGTTGTATGAGAAAATAAATAAAGTACTCTAACAAACATATTAATTTTCCAATAATTGATGCCTGTCTTGTAGGTGATATAATAAATTGCAAGTTGGTCGCATTGTCACATGACATCAAAGACGAAAGGATGTTTGGGAACACGATTATATCTTCGACTCCTATGCATTTTAATCTACTCCACTTGCTCTCTTTTTTTTTGGTCATGCATGTTTTGGCAATTTTAGATAATTGGTCTAGGTTAATCTAGTTTTATAAGGTAACACTTTTTCTGCGAACTATTAACACATTGGGTTTATGTTGTGAATGGCAAGGAAACTCGCTTTAGCTAATGATAAGAAATGTTGGTCTCTATCACATATATAGACCAATTTCTATGAACATATGGTGAATCTATAAGACATTAAAATATTGTGAAGAATTAGCTAAAACCTTTATTAGGGTCTAATATAATCATCTACCTCTGAAACAGTAGTGGACACCATGATTAGCCTCCTAAACATATCCAAACCCTAATAACTTTGTTTTATTTAAACAAAATTTCGTCAACAACCAGGAAACAATTATTTTTAAAAAACAACCAACAAATCTAGTTTAGTTTATTGAGTAGAACTAAAGCTGGCAGATTAATTTATATCACTAGTTCATCACATCGAAAATGACGTGATTGTAAAATAATTTGACCACGAGATTTGGAGATGTCTAATTTAAGATCAAAGACTTCAAATAAATTCTATATCAGTTTTTAATTGTTCGTGTGGTTTTCAGATTTTTGACCATGTAAAGGGGTCTAAACTTCCTCGAAGAACATCCGGTTCGCTTTAGGAGCGAGAAAATTCTCCGACTTTTCTTTATTTGCGATTCATCGGGGTTTCGTTTTCGGCCGTCGGCTTTGCCAGCGGCCGGGTTACTTTTGGTCCTCTGTTGATATTCTCTGTTTTTGTTCTCGTTAGATTGTCGATATTTTGCTCCGTTGGTTTTGCTCCGGTTGTTTCTCCTTTCGCTTCGCACCAGAGACTCTCTTTCCAGTCTTCTGATGGTTTGTCTTTCGGAAATGAAGGCGGCTACCAAATCCCCGGACATATCGTCCCCCTCGTTTTCCGATGTCTCTGCAGGTATCGATCTTCTCTCGTCCGGCGTTTTCTCTGTTGAAGTTCTCGTGTACAGGGTTTCATCGCGCCTCCTTGGTTTATGGAGTAATATCTCTCCGTTGCTGCCGGCTCACCAGTTGAGCTCTTCGGTAGGTATGGCCAGATCGTTGATCTGTTCGGCGTGGGAGCTTCCAAGACGTTGTGGGTTCTGGTGGAATTGAGGCTTCAATATCTTTTACGGCGACTGTAGATCGACAGAGGGCTTTCAGGCGACGAATCGGCGACTTGGGTTGTGTGCTTCCGGCGATGATTCTTCGGAGTTTCGCCGGATTGCATGCCGGTGCTTCTAGGCAATTGACGCGTGCATCCTCCGCTTGCTTCGTGGGCCACGTGTTTTGCTGACTATTTTGTCGTTTTTTCGATTTGGGCCTAATGAGCCGTCTGTAATTTTAAAACGTGGCCTGTCTTATTCTGAATGCAATCCATCCGCCAGTTGAAAAAAAAAAAAAAAAGGGGTCTAAAATAAAGAATTAAACTGTTAAATATTAGCTTGACCCTTATCCTAAAGTCAACCACACGTCACGACAAAACAAACAGCTCTTCAAAGGTTTTTGTGGTCATAAGATTTTTTTTTGTTCACCATGTTTCTTCTAATCTTCTAAGTTTTTTTTGTCCTTACAATTCTTTTGACTCTTCTTGAGTTTTACTTTAATGTATGTAGTCATTTGAATAACGTAATATCATTTGATAATATTAATTAAAACCTCCGATTATCAAAGTATATGATTAAGAAAATGGAACCTATAATTTACGTAATTAATGGGATATCAATAGGTTGTCGCTAGGTGTCAAGAAAAAATTATTAATAAGAGTATTAGCTTATTGCAAAACTAAATGTCAATTAAGGAAAAAACTCTTTGGTTTGGTAAAACCCTCGCGGGTGGGTAACGCGCGTCCTCTCTTCTCTCTCTCAAAACCTAAGCCGTAGAACTCCCAAAGTCGCAGCCGCTTTGCCTCTCTGGCGGTCCGCGCCGTGAGAGGGCTCTTCCGCCCCCCCTTTTTCTTCGTGTGCTTCCCCACTCTCCGGTTGTGGAAGCTTTCGTGGTCGTGTTGAAGATTTCTCCATCCTCCGTCACAGCTCCACAGATCTTCTCCCTCGGCGGCAGATGGCGTCGTGTTCCTCGGTCCGTGGCGTCGCGGGGGTGGATTCGACGGCCGTGCGTGGTTTGCTTGAGGACAGACTTACTCGCCGGTTCTAGATCTGCCTCACCTCCGCCTTTGCGGTGGTTCCTGTTGCCGGGAAAGATCTGTTTTTGCGGGCTTCCGACGGACTGCCGATCTCGTGAAGGTGAATCGTCAGTTTCTCTGCTCCGAATCTGGTGGTCGTGTGGAGATTTGGTTCCATGGCTCTTCCCTCGGTTAGTGGTACCGCCACTGTTTTCGTGTTTGTTGGTAAGGCTTGGTCGTGCTTGTGGCTAATCTCCGAGAGGTTGAGGCGTTGTCTTGACTATTGGGTTTGATTACCCTTCTCGTTCCTTATCTTCTTACGTTTTGATAGTGGTTTTGCTCGTTTATCTGTTTGAGTGAAGGTTAGATTTAGAGTAGAAGTTTATGCTCGATTTGTTCTTTGGTCTGTTGGTTGAGTTTTGGAGGAGGTAGTAAGGCTTCGGAGTGGTGATGCAGTCGATTCTTGGTGGTCGAGTCTTTTGCTATTAAGCCCCGTGAGTTAGTGTAATTCCGTGTCTTGGGCCGGATCCAGGAGTTTTTGTGCGTCATGTCGAAGATGTGGAGGATAATCTTCAATCAAGCCTTTCACTTTGCTGTCGAATGGCCTTTCTTTTACGGGTTGCCGTATGAAACAACTTCTTTTGCTTTATTGGCG